>SPJY01035639.1:5120183-5149013 GCA_005191435.1 Raddia distichophylla | reverse complement strand
AGGGGGAGGGGGAGGGGCGTGGCTGCCGCCGCCGGCCGCCGGCCAGGGCCATGCCTGAGGGGGGCGAGCGGGGCCGCCGCCCCGGGCCCCCCATGGACAGAGGCCCCCAATAATTTATTCTATATTTTTATTCTATATTTTTATTGTCTATTGATCTCTTGTCAACCCTAGGTACACATGTCTGCTATGGAGGTTTTTGAGTTTGTCAGAAAAATGAACTGTTATCCTAATATTTCTGTTGCTTATCATATCTTATTTACTGTGTCGGTAACTATGGCATTAGCGGAAAGAAGCTTTTAAAATTAAAATTATTGAAGAACTATTTGAGGTCTACAATGTCTCAAGAAAGGTTAAACGATCTAGCTACTTTATGTATTGAGAAGAAATTATTGGATGATATTAATATTGAGGTCATAATTGATGATTTTGCATCTTGAAATGTTAGAAGACATTTCTAACATGATCTCTACAAATATTTTAGGTAAAAAAATCTTACTTGTATTTGTACTTTTGTTTATCGTTATAATTTCTACAATACATTGAATGTTTGTCTTTTTAGTTGATATATGGTATTATAAAAAAGCTAATACTTATGTTATGGGCCCTCCGCCTATGATTTTGCCCCGGGCCCTCAAAAACCCAGGAACGGCCCTGACGGCGGCGGCGCTGGACCGAGGGGCTAGGAGGCTGGTGTGCTCGTCGCCCCCGAGCCGCCCCACCTGGGACGACGCGAGGGCTGGGGCGTGAGTTTTAGCTATATTCGTCCCCTGGCATGCATTTTGATTTCTTTGTAGTTCGTGGTGGGTGGGATATCTCCTGATTGTGCCTTTTCAACGTGACCTCGACGCTGGAAACTGACATGTAACATGAGCGAAATGAATCTTTAAAAAAAAAACGCTGAAACTAAAAAACTATCGATGAACTTTTTTTATAAAAACTAATGAAACTTCGATGAATGATAATGAACTTTGAAAGTGCTAGTGAAATTTAACATCCAATGATGTAACCTAGGGAATATAGTGCTATACCGATGAAACTTAATAAGAAAACTGAAATAACGATCACTTAACAATGTGATGGACCCCAAATGACGTAGACAAAATCTATATAAGAATGTGGGATTTTCAAGCATAATCTTGTTTGTTAAGAATCCGAATAATAAAATAAAAAATAAAGTGACTAGCAAAACCTAATCAAACCAAATGGCTGTAAGCATCTTCACCAAAAGTAAAGGCAAATTCCAACAGAAACTTGTCATCTAATCACGGGAGGTTGTTGCCGCATTTCCTTGACTCTAAAATCGATGTCAATTTTTCTTGAAGTACATATAAGAGTCATGCAACACCCTACCAAATTTAAGCCTCACATTCTTTTTAGAAAAGTCAGATAAAATTAAACACCGCGGACTGTCTGAAGGTTCGAGAAGAAAATTTTGGGCGCGATATTTACCTCACTTTGTCCAAACAGTGCATCTGATCGACTACAAACTTTTATAGTAGATAGATATATGAGTCACGCACCTTATTTAACTGAAATCACTCTAAAGTTTTTTTTTAGATTTTTCTAAAACTCCAACACTGATTACCGTGCGAAGAAACTTTTGGGATAGATTTGCTAGACTTATCTCTAGTCTCTCGTAGATTGCACTCAAATCATATATGCACCTCAAGGCATCATGGATCAACAACAATATAAGGAGGTGAGGCAAATAAACTAGTTACAAAGAAAAACACCAAAAAAACAAAATCAAAACATAAGAACTATACAAGAACTTGGATGATTTCATTGCTTTAATGTTGATGGATTACAAGTCACACTATTAGGTGGACAAAGCATTTAAAAAGTGTACTAAACACCAAAATATCAGCACAAGAGACACAAGTGAAATGGGAAACACCCATCGCTTCTTTTATAGCCCATGAGCTCTAGGGTATCATGATATCTCATGAGAAATTGTTGATACCCTTAGATGCCTCATGGATGGATTGAATTAACCACAACTTAACTTACCACAGCGTGGGAATATGCTCTGCATATCCCACTCTTGTGCCCACCTAGGGCCACACATTGGACGCAACCGGTTGAACCCAACTACAAAGTTTATAATCCATCCTCCAGTCATGCCTTGATCCTAGCCATCAGACTCAACTAGAGGAGGGCAAGAGCACAGCTAGGACCCCCAACAAGCTTAAAAGTAAACTAACTGCTTACTCGTCAAGTCCACTACATCTAGACCTACTATTAGCATGATTATTATCCAGCTTGAGGAAGGCCTCGCTGAGTTGGCTGAAGGTGGGTCTTACCTCATCATCAGAGCTGACGTACAGCTCGAAGTTGTTGATCCTGTTCTCATCCTCCATGAAGCACATGCTGGCATACTCCAAGTCATCATCTTCAGTAGGCTTCTAGCCATCTCCTCCATCGCTCCAGAACTCCTCATCCTCTAAGAGCTACACCTCGTCTAAGGTTGTCAGCTCATTTTAGAACAGCTTGCGCCCCTTTTTGTACTTGGGTGGCTTCTTAATTTTTGATCCTGAAGTCTTCTTGTTGCAGTTCAGTTTAACAAAGGGGTTCTTCTCGGAAACAGTGTGATCAGTCTTGCTCATCACCAACTTAGGATGGCCGAATGTGGTTGGGACCACCACACCCAAAACATTTGATTGACCCACAATTCCTCTTTCAAATTCATCGATATAAGTTGTTGAACTTTGTTGCGATTCTTATGCCTCTTAGAATAATCCGCAAGCGCACGGATATCGTAGTAGTTTTCACCTGGAAGTGTTTTAAAGTTATCGATTTCCAACGAAGAATGAGAACTATTTAGTTTAGAATCTAACTCAACCGGATGGGATGGGGATAATGACGGAAGTGGGATAAGATAATTTTGGGCCGAGAGATTCTACAAATCAGATTTCACTTAGCTAAGGTACCAATTTACCCTAACACGAAAGCACTCTGAATCGGAACTCGGTCGATTCACTACCACCCGCTATCAGTTAAGAACACCGGATGATTATGATCACCCCGATTGGGCTCGGCTGGCCTGAGACTAACGGGGATGATTTGCTTCTCTCCAGCACTAAACTCTCCTCTCTCTCTCTCTCTCTCTCTCTCTCTCTCTCTCTCTCTCTCCCTTCCTCCCTACTCTACTTTCTATTTGGACAGCGTAACGCTGCTTTGTTCCTCTTTCCCTCACTTCTCCATGCTTTGCAAATGAAGAGGAGAGCTCTATTTATTGTGCACCAGGGTCAACCGAATCTTGCCACGTGAGGGGACACTTGGCACTTCGTGGGAGAGCATCCAAGACCACCAAGGAGGGGAGTCGGCCGACCTACTCTGGTCTTCGTTCGACCCTCCGTTTCTCTAGATCAACACATGTGTGTCCCTAGTCTTCTCCCAATGACGGTTACTGGCGGGTAACTCCGTTTTGGGTGATTTAGTGCAAATAGGTGGGCCCATGGATCCTTGTGCACTTGTTCCCTGCCTTTAGATCAAACATATGCTTCACCAACGGTGTAGATGGGGTCCTTGTGTGCTTTTGGAGCCGTGAGAGAAAACTCAACCAGTTCGGAGACAAATTTGGGTCAGCCGACCTAGGATAGGTCGGCTGACCGGGCCTTTTCTCTGATTTGGTCCTAGTTTTCCTCAATTGATTTTTAAAGATACAAAATCACCAAAACTTGTGAAACCTTGTTGAGACCCTTGTGGAGAGTACCCCGGTTTGATGATGAATATATGTGACAAGATGGATTTTGGAGTGTTTTGAAGAATTTTAATTGTTGCATTTGTGGAAATTGTCGTGGAATTGGAACCTGACCATTGTGCTGAGCTTGGGCTAGGTAATAGTTTTGATCAGATGTGGTTCGGTGGAATTTGTTAAGCTGACACCTGGTGTGTTAGGGCTTGCTAATTGTGGTGTCACGAAGGTATTATGATGTTGGTAATTTTGGGATAGACTAACCTTGCAGGTGAGGAAAGGTGTGTTGGTTTCGTGTGTGTTCACCTCAGTGATGCAAGTATCAACGGGTACGTGGCTGACGCTTAGCGGGGACAGCTAGAGGCTGGTGCGTCCAGAGGCGTGTAGGTAACCGGGTTCGATGACCTGGAGGTCACATGAGGTGGTGTACTCGAGAAGCTTAGCCATGACAATGAATCCGAGGCAGCTGGAGGCTGCGGCGTCGGTAACCTGGTAGCGAAGCTGGTTCTGACCGATGGGCCTAGGCGTGGGCTGGTAACCGAGGAAACTACAAGGATATTTCCCGAAGGAATATTTGAAGAGTATTCCCCTGCGGGAGTGTGTTGTTAGTGCGGGAGTTGTACACCACTCGTCCTTAAATGAAGGGTGGAGATGGGCTCTAGGATTTAGGGCATCTCACCCTTGGGCTACAAATAGAGGGGGAGGGGAGCACCTCCTCATCCCCTTAGAGCTGAAAATTTCAGAAATAGAAAGGGTGAGTTGGATGTGCTTGGGTGGCCCTTTTAGTGCTTGTGGGCACAAGAAGTGTGGTTTATAATCTCCCAAGTTCTATGCAATCAAATTATTCTTCGCCATGATCATCTTGTGTTAATTTGCTCCAAGTTCTTCTTGCTTTTGTTTTTCCTTTTTGGAGCTCTTATTTTGACATGAGTCTTGGTGATTTCTTGCTGGTTCTTGATGGTCCATAATGTATTGAGGTTGCTAATATGATTTGGCACACTCTTTGCAACCATATAAGAGGGAAGAGATCAAGTTCTTGACTTGATGCAAATCTGTTCAAAAACTTTCATCCGCGCAACAGTCGGTGTTTGATTTTTATACAAATCTAGAAACATCATTTTTGAGTGATTCCACTTGGAGAAGTTCTGTGACTTACATATCTATCAACAAAAAAATTGTCAAGTCATGGAGATTCTTTGTTTGGGTGCATTGAGCTGAAAACCATGCCCCAAATTGTTTGGATGAGATTTCTGGTAGGCTGTAGTGTTTGAATTGCTCTGATTTTTGTGCAAGGAATCTTTATGAGATTTTTCGTGGAGTCCTTCATGACTCATGGTTTAATAGGGAGAAAAATTCCCAAAATTTTTGGAGTAACAGAAAGACACCATCTGTCTGCTCCAAGTGAGAATAAATTCTGAAGAATTTGCTTTTGCTTTTCTGAAAGTGCCTTTAGTGGTTTGGCTTAATGTGCTTTATTAAAGCATGATTTGAATTGATTCTATTTTCTTTGTACACTTGACAACCTGGATTGTAACTGAAAATCCCCTCATATTTTTATGGGTTTTATCCATGCACTCTTAGGGTATGCATAGTTATCACGGTGTTTATATTTTAGAAAACCGGTAAGTTTGAGTAGCACTGTCCGATGAAAATTTCCATGGCTCCCATTCACCCTCCCTATGGTCGCCGTAATGGTTTTATAAACTTTGTTACTTTTTACAAATTATGTCGATATTCCTTTATTTTAGAGGTATGTTGATGGTCGAAAGCATATAAAAAGTTGTAAATAGTGTCCATCAACAAACTTGCAGGCCAACAAAGCAAGCTGGTTTTCCGCAAATAAGGATCGGCACCAAGGCTATGGAGTGAGGATCTTGCTCTCGAGTGAGATGTTGAAGGGTGTAAATCTTGAGATTGGAGTGAAGTACATCCAAGGTCAGCTTAGTCTGATCAGCTATCTATTTAATGGTGGCCACTTTCACATCCCAAATATTAAGATCCAAGGCAGAGAAAAATGTTTGGCGTTCTCTGCATTGGTATAGGTGGTGTCCACCGAGCGTAGATTATTGAGGATCTTTATGAATCGACTAAAACAAGAACCATTTATATTCTTTCTCTAATTGATCCTGTCTCACAAGTTTGATCTGTTCTGTCCCTTAATGATATGCTTTGAGAGTAGTCTAGATAGTGTGAGCAGACTGGAGATGAGAGTAGCCTACATCCCAAGCCTTGGATAAGAAGATTACAAGTTTTTGTGTTAAGATCAATATTTGCTGTTGACCAAGTCGAAGCGCCTCAAGCAAGACCTGTTGCTCGAGGCCACTCGGAGGAAGTTTCCAAGCAAATGTTCTGAAGGGTTGCTCGAGCGTAGGCTTCTCGGATGAAGTTTCCAAGAAGAGGTGCTCTGAAGGGTTGCCGGATGAAGAGCGCTCGACGGAGGTCCAGAGCAGAGGTTGCTTGTAACCTTGTTCAGCAAGGCCTTGCTCGAGTCATGCCAGCAAGGCAGACACATGTCGAGACGAGGCCTCTTGGGCATGGCTTTCCCTGTGAAGTCACAAGCCTTAAAAAAATTCAATCGGAATGACCTACTGTCATCGGGAGGTGCAATTCATGTGCAACATGAAGGGAAACGCTGGATTGCTACGCTAGCAACGAATCAAATTCTACCTTTGAAACTCAAGAACACCCTACAAGTAAATGACCATAGATCAAGATTACCTTATGACGCGCCATGCAGCGGAAGACGAGTCGATGAAACTGGTTCACCGATCTGCACGTAATCGTACGGAAGTAGTCGTTCACGGCAATCCAGATCACCACCGAGTGCTCACCGGTGGTCACCGAGTGCATTCCGAGTGCTCGCCGGTGTTCGCCGAGTGCTCGCCCCACGAGGTGTGCCACGGCCGATCTCCATGCCGTGGAGGTCGTCGACGTACTCCGCGCGCTCGCCGGGATTCGCGACCTTCCCTTGCACCGTACCTTCAAACAGACGCCCCGGCCACATCCGAGCTCCGTTTTCAACGTTCTACCACTCGTTGGAAAGCTAACAAGATTATCTTTCCAACGCATCCAGTCTAGCCTAGAAACTCCTTCTGGATCAACAGGAATCGATGAAATAAGATCGCGTCCAGAATCTGTCCGCGAGCAGATTTCATCTCCTCCTCAGATTCGCATCGACTAGCGCCACAGAGTGTAGCGCCTCTACGGTATCCACACATACAGGGATTGGAATCCGTCCATGTGCGGTGTGCTAGCACTGGTACACAGACGCCTGGGAGAGATGACGGCTAGGGTTTAGTGGAGAGGGAGAACTTGCACGTAGGTGTAAGGAACCTAGGCCGAGAGGGGGGGGGTGAATCGGACTCCCTTGCTTTTGTTTTCCCTTTTTGGAGTTCTTATTTGGATATGAGTCTTGGTGAATTCTTGCTGGTTCTTGATGGTCTATAATGTCTTGAGGTTTCTAATATGATTTGTCATACTCTTTCCAACCATATGAGAGACAAGAGATCAAGTTATTGACTTGATGCAAATCTGTTCAGAAACTTTCATTCGTGCAGCAGTCAGTATTTGATTTTTATAAAAATCTAGAAACATCATTTTTGAGTGATTCCATTTGTAAAAGTTCCATGACTTACATATCTATCAACAAACAAATTTTCAAGTCATGGAGATTCTATGTTTGGGTGCAGTGAGGTGAAAACTAAGCCCCAAATTTTTTGGACGAGATTTCTGGCAGGCTATAGTGTTTGAATTGTCCTAATTTTTGTGCAAGGAATCTTTAGGAGCTTTTTGGTGGAGTGCTTCATGACTCATGGTTTAATAGGAATAAAAATTTCCAAAATGTTTGGAATAACAGAAAGCCACCATCTGTCTGCTCCAAGTGAGAATAAATTCAGAAGAATCTGCTTTTGCTTTTCTGAAAGTGCCTTTAGTGGTTTAGCTTGATGTGCTTTATTAAAGCATGATTTGAATTGATTCTCTTTTGTTTGTACACTTGACAACCAGGATTGTAACTGAAAATCCCTTCATATTTTTATGGGTGCACTCTTGGGGTATACATAGTTGTCACGGTGTTTATATTTTGAAAAACCGGTAAGTTTGAGTAGCACTGTTCGATGAAAATTTCCAAGGTTCCCATTCACCATCCCTATGGTCGCCGTAATGGTTTTACAAACTTTGTTAATTTTACAAATTATGTCAATTTTACTTTATTTTAGAGGTATGTTAACGGTCGAAAGTATATAGAAAGTTGTAAATAGTGTCCATCAACAAACTTGCAGGCCAACAAAGCAAGATGGTTTTCTACGAAAGTATCCATTTGTTCATCGAACATCTCACAGATAGAGGAAAGCGAGAAACATATATCAAAAATCTCTTGGCCATCCGTAAATAAGGATCGGCACCAAGGCTATGGAGTGAGGATCTTGCTCGAGAGAGAGATGCTCAGGTGTGTAAATCTTGAGATTGGAGTGAAGTACATCCAAGGTCAGCTTAGTATGATCAGCTATCTATTTAATGGTGGCCAATTTCACATCCCAAATATTAAGATCCAAGGTAGAGAAAAATGTTTGGCGTTCTGTGCATCGGTATAGGTGGTGTCCACCGAGCGTAGATTATTGAGGATATTTATGAATCGACTAAAACAAGAACCGTTTATATTCTTTCTTGAATTGATCCTGTCTCACAACTTTGATATGTTTTGTCCCTTAAAGATATGCTTTGAGAGTAGTCTAGATAGTGTGAGCAGACTGGAGAGATGAGAGATGCACTCCTACTCATTACATCTCAAGCCTTGGATAAGAAGATTACAAGTTTTTGTGTTAAGATCAATGTATGTTGTTGACCAAGTCGAAGCACCTCAAGCAAGACCTGTTGCTCAAGGCCGCTCGGAGGAAGTTTCCGAGCAAATGTTCGGAAGGGTTGCTCGAGTGTAGGCTGCTCAGAGGAAGTTTCCAAGAAAAGGTGCTCTGAAGGGTTGCCGGACGAAGGGCGCTCGAAGGAGGTCCAGAGCAGAGGTTGCTCGTAACCTTGTTCGGCAAGGCCTTGCTCGAGTCATGCCAGCAAAGCAGACACATGTCGAGGCGAGGCCTCTTGGGCGTTCCTCATGAAGTCACAAGCCTAACAAGACTCTTTTTACAATCGGAATGACCTAACGTCATCGAGAGGTGCACTTCATGTGCAACAGTGACAGAACAGTGACATATGCACCAGAGAACATTTTCATTCATAATACTTTACCTTTCCCAGGATGTTCCAGGAAGGACCCAATTCAGATCTTAGATGATTCAATGGATGAACTACCTAAGGAACTGAGGTACAAGATTCAGTTGAAGAAGGTGGCAAAGTGTCTGCAGAAGTATGCAAGCACCATTCATGATGTCCCAGCTAGCAAGCCCTACATTGGTGACAATGCCTATGGCCTTTAGAAGGGGTAGCTGATGACTTAATGGATTGGGCAGTTGATGTAAAAAATATTCTACTTGGAGTTGGAGTGGATCCAACAGATAGATGTTGAAACTCTTCTGACTACAACACTGATGAATATGGTTATCCTGGTAGTGACAGGTCTTCCAAAGGGAATCAGTAAAGCGATGATGACGAAGACGAAGATGATGATGAGGGTGGTGGCAACGAAGCTTCGGAGTGATCGTCTACTTCTTTGTTCTTTTTAGTGTTTCGATGCCAAAGGGGGAGAAGTTGTAAAGCGTATCTATATTATTATTATCTGGATCTTTAGTTGAATCTTTTGCTGGCATTTTGGGTACTTTGCTCAGTCTAAAACTCTGTCCTGTAATAACTATTTTTGGTTTGGTTGATTGTGTTGTTAATTATTGCTATATCTAGTGCTTTGGGTGCCCCATGCCATGTCACACACTTGCATTTAAAATATTTGCAAATATTACTATTTCAAAGATCTAGGGGAGCTCTTGTTGTTTTTAATATTTATATGCCTTTGCTTCTCAAAATCAAAACCTATCTAATGGCATACATTCAGGGCGAGCTTTTCGTTTTCCTAGTTGAAAATTTCATAAGCTTTATTTGGTTGTCATCAATCACAAAAAAGGGGGGATTGAAAGTGAATCTAGCCACAAATTGATTTTGGTAATTAATGGCGTCATATGATTTGATCTAATGGTTTTATTAAGTGATGAGCAGGTTTAATTTTGAGGAAAGTGGATTGAAAGTGATGATGTCATGCTATATGAAGGTTTAATTTCTGTCCAATGGCTAGTTCAAACCCCACTCATATGTATTACCCCTCAGCACCCACCAGCTCATTAACTTCTCACTCAAGCATTCCAAATAAACCCTAGCAACCTTCTTGAGCATTAACTTTTCTCCCCACCCTAATTACCCTTGATCCAAGCATTGGGTAGGTTGAGAAGAGAGATCAAGTATCCTAGTGAGCTTTGTTTCGTCCCATGATGTCGCGACCACGGTTCACCAGGATCCACTCACGATCAATTGCTAGTTACAGAGATCAAAACTAGCAACTCATGAGTGCCAATTTTTGAACATCATCACACATACACAATTAACTAAGAAAATAATATAATATGCAGAAGTAATTGTTGCACAACCACTTATTACAATAGATTAAATAAATATGACATAATAGCGTCCAAAATAGTTCAGAGTGCGAAAATTCAAATAATGTAGCAGAAATAAAAGTATGACGATGCTCTAATCCAACCCTTGAACATCTACTAGTCTTGGTCAAAATCCGGTACAGAATGCTCCTGATCCTATAGATTGACCAGACCCGATTCTTCTCCTGAATAAAAATATATGTGTGGTTTATAGTGAGAACACAGCTACCCAGGAACAACTCAAACCAAACCAACCCATCAGATTAAATTATTAACACATTTTGACATCCTCCATTTTATCCTATGCCACTTGTATTTTTAAAACTCTGAAATTTATTTAAAAGGGAATTGTTATATACAAAATCCTAGTTTAAATTATTTTAAATTAGGTTAAACCCAAAACCCTAGGAAAACCTTTAGGAAAATTCCAGTAATTCTTAGAAGCCAACATCTAGTCACCCTCCAAATTTCAAGTCAAAATTTAAAGGCTAGCTCAGGATATCATGAAGTGTTGTTGTTTTGCCGGGAGCTCGTAAAACCCATCAAATAATGAGCAAACGAGATAATCTCATGCTTAAATTTGGAGGGGAGCTTCTGGAAGCCTGAAATTATGAACAATATTATGTCCTCTTTAAATCAAGCTATTTGTAATAAGTAGTTGTGGAACAATTATTTTTGCATAATATGTAATTTTCTTAGTTATTTGTGATTGTGTGATGATGTTCAACAAGTTGTCGCTGACAAGTTGCTAGCATTGATCTCTGGGACTAAAAATCAATCGTGAGTAGATCCTGATGAAGCCGGGGTCGTGAAAAAGTTGGTACCATAGCCAGTCTGACCCTAGGAAGAGTGGCTAGTTGGCCTCTAAAACGTAAGAATTTATTTTCAATAATAAAAATTTAAACTCCTTTGCTACTATCTTGATCATTCCATCTATTTTCAGAGCCTAGTATCTCTCTACTAGGAATTCTTTGCTTTCACTCTTTTCTACTCGCCTTCTAAATTTCATTCTATCCTTACCTATTCTTCCACATTACAAAGTTTTATTCTATCCACCCCCCATAATTCAAAGTTTAGTTATTGGACCCAATTTGTTCGAGAAGAAGTTATATTGACACCAACACCGACATCGAAGAAGAAGAAGAAGAAGAAGAAGAAGAAGAAGCGGAAGACTACTTGATGAAGATTAAGAACCATTACTTTCGAAAGATTTGTGTTAGAATTCGTATAAACAAAACTTAATATTTTTGTGTGGAGTATACCGTTTCAACTTTTGGTTTTCTCAGTGAGATACTGATATTCATTAACTAGGTTAATAGTGATCTAGTTATTTATTAGTAAATAGTTTGGTGTATTGCTTTGCCTTTAATTTAGGCAACTATAAGAAGATCGAAGGAAGATGATGCAAGACCCGCCACTACAAACAAATACTAAAGGAGGACAATGTACGAGGACCGAGGTAAGTTGAAAAATGTTTTTTTTGCCAAGAAGAAGAAGAAGAAGAAGAAGAAGAAGAAGAAGAAGAAGAAGAAGGAGAAGGAATTTGCAAAAAGAGAGATTTTTTTTTAAAAAAACTTGTGCGGTACAGTATTTTTTTTGTGCAGTCCGAACACTTTCAAAAATAAATAAAATTGTTTTATTTGTTTTTTAAAAGAGTGTAGTTATTCACTAAATAAACTTTGATGCTCCCAATGTATGGAGAATAAATAGCTGATAATGACAGCAATAATATAACATAACTAATTGTTGTTTTTGTATGTAAACTATGTTTGAGTTGGATTTATTTGAAGCATGCTTACTTTATTGTTGCCATTTTATTTGTATCTTTGTATTGAGTGGTAAAAAGTTTTTATAAAATTATTATATCTAAGGATGTCACATATTGTATTAGTCTTGTTTTCTACCCATCCTATGTCAGTAGTTGGCTAGAGGTCGTGGAAGAGGAAGAGCCCCTAAAAGAGGTAGAGGCCGTGGATGTGGAGTTCAGCTTATACATATCAACCTGCAAGAGGAACTAGATTCCCCGATCGATCAAAAGAATGCTGCTGATCAAGGTGGTCAAGTTAATAATGAAGGGCAAATTAACCAAGCTGCTCAAGATGCCGATAACCAAGGAGAACAAGTCAACATCGCTGCTCAAGATCCTCAGCCTCCGCTGCAGCCGCAGTCTCAGCCTCAGCAACCACCGCCACCACCACCCCCACCGCAGGCTGGACCAGCGCATGATGTGTTGATACTTCAAGCACTGCAATTTATTGTGTATCGTCTGAATCAGCCACCACCGCAGCCGATGCCAGAACCTGGGTTACCGCAATCAAAATTCAGGGAGTTCATGAGAACTTGGCCACCGGAGTTCTTTGGCCGTGGAGACCCGATCGAAGCTGAAGAACTGGACACTTGGTATTGGGTTCAGTTAAAGCCTTTTCGCTGTGAGATGTTTGATGATGTCATTGAAAGGGCTCATATTTTGGAAGGAGCTCAGCACAAGCACAATGATGAGAAGAAGAGGAAGTTCAATTCTCAGTGGGCAAGCAACAATGTAAGGCCTCGCACCAATCAAGCTCAGAGTTTTGATCAGGCACAAAATCAAACAAGGCAGTTCCAAAACACAGGTTGTAAGCAATTAGTCACCCCTTAACATGGGAGTAACTCTAATAAGCTCGTCAAACCCCGCAGATCGGAGGACATGTGCCCAATCAAAATAAGGCTCCTAATACTGGTGTGACTTGTTTTAAGTGTCATCAGCAGGGACATTTGTCATATAATTGCCTGTTCAACAAGGGAGTTCAAACTCAGTAGAATCAAGGAGGGACACCAGCACAACAGCCACAACAAGGGAAGAATTGTGGAAGTGCCATTAAGACGCCCCAAGGAAGTGTACGTGTTAACCACATTACTACGGAAGAAACTCAGAATGCTCAGGACATTGTTCTCGATAAGTTGCTAGCAAACTCAGTCCATGTTACTGTTTCATAAGTTTCCAACTAAGTTGATTATGATTGATTCTAAAGGCATACAAGTGATGTTGGGATGTTGGGAATCAACTGAAACCTACGTAGCGTGTGTTGACTAAAGGTGGCAAGTCGGGTGGTTTTGTGAATTGAGGATTGTGGTGGAGGTAGTCACCTTGGCCTAAAAACTCTTGACGTGTGCTTATCCGACCAAACCAAACAAGCGCAACCAAAAGTGTAGTGTCAGCATGATGCGCAGCATGTGCTAGTCCTGTCTTAGTAGTTAGAGAAAACTGTTAACACACGGTACTTTGAAAAGATCAGGATGCGGTCCATTGGCTCAAGAGGAGGACCCTAGTGTCGAAACCTTAGAGGGGTATCGGTGTTAACAGAAGGAACTAATGAATGGCCTTGTATCGATAATTGGTTGAGCTCCCAAGGAAGTGCTAAGACAAAAAAAAAAGTACCACTATGCTTATGGATAAAGTGTGCTACACTCTACAGAGTTATAACTATCATGATAGTCGTTCCCACGGTCATGGCAGGGGAGGAAGATCGTACATGGTAGTCTCACGTGTTAATAATATAACCTGATGGGTTGGTTTTGGTTGAGTTGTTCGAGGCAGTTTTGTTCTACAGAGAGGCTTTGGAAGCCAAGCTCTGCGTGTTATTCTTAGAATCGGTATCAATACTAATTGCTCTACACATCTGTTTTACAACACTTTAAATAATTTGACTAGAGTAGGTGTTTATGCAAAATAACCACCCAGTTCTTGTTATTAACCTTGTATCATTATAAGGACTCTTACTGGATAGCCGTGTACTCACTATACAAACCACAGATAAATTTGTATTCAGAAGAGTCAGGTCCGGTCTGCATACAGGATCAGGAGGATCTTGTCCCGGACTTCGATGAGGATTACCGGACACTCAAGGGTTGGATTGGAGCATCATACTTTTAATTCCGCTGCATATTTGAATTTCCGCATATTTGAATTTCCGCACTCTGATATATTACGGACAATATTATGTCATATTTAAAGCAAGCTATGTAATAAGTAGTTGCGGAACAATTACTTTTGCATAATATGTAATTTTCATAATTATTTGTGATTGTGTGATGATGTTCAACAAGCTGTCGCTCACAAGCTGCTAGCATTGATCTCTGTGACTAGCAATCGATCGTGAGTGGATCCTGGTGAAGCCAGGGTCGCGACACACATGAGACTACCATGTACGACCTTCCTCCCCACCTATGACTGTGGGAACGGCTTTCATGATAGTTTTAAACTTTATAGTGTACCACACTTTACCCATAAGCGGTGCGGACCCGTGGCGGGGCACGTGGCAGGCGAGCATGCGGTGGGCGGCGCGGCAAGTGGGATGCCGACGCGTGGCAGCGGGTGGGCGCAGCACGCGCGTAGGGTTGAGAGGCGGCAGCGCGGGCCGGGTGGCGGTTTCGGGTTGGGTGGCGGCGGGAAATTCCCGTTGGGTTTTAGACGACGAAATTTTGGGGTAAAACTAGGGTTGATGATAACTCGAGCTACAGGGCTCCAAATTGGGTGAGACAAGATCCTATGGGTTCGTCTAGGGATCTACTATTTACCTGACGGAACAAACTTGGCTGCTTCTGAAGCAAAACTCTAGGAACTTAACAAGTAAGATTAGATGCGTTCTAAGGCTTGGGGCTTTGATCTATTGTGAGGAGGTGGGTTTGATGATGACCAAGGGTCTTAGGGGGATATTTATAGTGCATGGGAGTGGTTGGGTCGCCCATAGAGATGAGAAGTTAAGATTAGTACTCTAATCCTTATCCGAGTAGAATTAGGCTTGATTAGCAAGAAAACGGAGTTTCCCTTGGAGTTTGGGGCTGGAATTTGGAGGGTAAGTAGGTTTGTCTTCTAGAATCTCCCCTCCAAATTTGAGCACGTCATTCTCTCGTTTGCTCATTATTTGATGGGTTTTACGAGCTCCCGGTAAAATGGCTACACTTCATAGAATCATGGGCTAGAGTTGGAATCTGGGCTTGAAATTTGGGTGGTGGCTAAATGTAGACTTCTAATATTTACCGAAATTTTTCTAGAATTTCCCTGAAGGTTTTCCCAGGGTGTAAAACTATTGCGGTGACTAGAAGGGCAGTGAATGGGAGCCTTGGAAATTTTTCATCGGATTGGTGCTTCTCAAACTTATCGATTTTCCAAAATATAAACACCGAGACAACTATGTATACCCCAAGAGTGCATGGATAAGATCCATGAAAATATGAAGGGACATTTCAGTTACAATCCAGGTTGTCAAGTATACAAACAAAAGAGAATCAATTCAAATCATGCTTTAATAAAGCACATCAAGCCAAATCACTAAAGCCACTTTTAGAAAAGTAAAAGCAAATTCTTTAGAATTTGTTCTCAATTCAAACAAAGAGATGGTGGCTTTCTGGTACTCCAAAAATTATGGGATTTTTCTCCCTATGAAACCATGAGCCCTGAAACGCTCCACAAAAAATCTCCTCAATACTCTTTGCACAAAAATCAGGAAAATTAAAACACTACAGTCTGCTAGAAATCTCGGCCAGAAAATCTGGGGCTCGGTTTTCACCTCACTGCTCCCAAATCAAGAATCTCCATGACTTCAAAATTTTTGTGTTGATAGATATGTAAGTCATGGAAATTCTTCAAGTGCACTCAAAAATGATTTTTCTAAATTGTTTCTAAATATCAAACACTGACTGCTGCGTGGAGGAAAGTTTCTGTGCAAATTTGCAGCAAGTCGAGAAATTGATCTCTTACCTCTCATATGGTTGCAAAGAGTCTGTCAAATCATATTAGCAACCTCAAGGCATCATAGATCACCAAGAACCAGCAAGAAATGACCCAACCTCATCTCAAAGCAAGAGCTCCTAAAGGAAAAACGAAAATAAGAAAAACTATGAGCAAATCAACACAAGATGTTCATGAAGATGAGAGATTTAATTGCATATAAGTTGGGGGATTACAAACCACACTCCATATGGTCACAATCACTCTAGGTACCACCCTTACACACCCAACTCACCCTCTCTATTTCTAAAATTTTCAGCTCTAAGTGGATGAGTAGGAGGTGCTCCCCTCCCCCTCTATTTATAACCTAAGTGTGAGATGCCCTAAACACTAGAGCCCATCTCCATCCTTCATTTGAGGATGAGCGGTGTACAACTCACGCACTAACAACACACTTCGGCAGAGGAATATTATCCATATATTCCTTCGGAAAATATCCTCATATCCTCGCAATTTCCTCGGTCGCCAGCCCACGACTGGGCCCACCGATCAGAACACCATCACCACCAAGTAACCGACGCGCCAGCCTCCAACTGTCCCGGACTCCTTGCCATGGCGAAGATTCTCGAGCACACCATCTCATGTGACCGCCAGGTCATCGAATCATGTCGCCTGCACGCTTCCGAACGCACCAGCTTCCAACTGTCCCCGCAAAACGTTAGCCACGTACCCGCCGATACCTGCATCACTGAGGTGGACACACACGAAACCAACACACCTTACCTCACCTACAAGGTTGGTCCATCACAAAATTACCAACATCATAATACATTCGTGACACCACAATTAGCAAACCCTAACACACCACGTGTCAGCTTAACAAATTCCACCGGACCACGTCCGATCAAAACTATTACCTTGCCCAAGCTCGGCACCATGGTCCGATTCCAATTCCATGGTAATTTCCATAAATGCACCATTTAAAATTTTTCAAAATATTTGAAATTCCATCTTGTCACATATATTCATCATCAAACCAGGATACCCTCCACATGGGTCTCAACATAGGGTTTTGGGTTTAAATCTAAATCAAGGTAATTTAAATTAGGGTTTTGTATACAACAATTCCCTTTTATTCAATTTTAAATTTTTAAAATACAAGTGACATATGATAAAATAGAGGATGTCACACTTTTGAGCACCTCGATTCGTCCTCAAATTCGCTCTTCGTTGAATTCATTACTCTTGGAAGTTAAGGACTCCTAGACGACTAAGGGTCACCTCGAGGCACCGAAAGTTTTGTGTCATGTACCGCAAGGGAAGAAATCAAAGAGTGAAACCAAGGGTTCTTGGTGCGGCCTTGGTGAGGGATAGGGTTGAAAGAAAGCCAGCTCAGGTGTGACCGAGCCTACCTCAACGGAGACAAAGGCCCCTCAAGGTTCCGAACTTTGTTAACAAATCTTGAAGTCTTTGTTTTGCTCTTGGTTACTTTACAACGTTGCTAGATCTACGTTGATTTATTCTTTTACTTGTTGTTAAATAGCACTTTCGTGTGTTAACACCTATTATCGTAGTGTGCATTCAGTTTCAGTGCAGGCGGTGAAAAGGATTTGTAGATCGAGTGCAAGAATCAGTTTCATCTCTGTACGCAGGTCGGAGTATCCGGTGTTCTGAATCGAAGACTCCAGAAATTTGAACTATCTGGGATTTCAGACTGAACATCCGAGATGAATAGCTTCCTCATTTCAAAGGGACTGAAATTTTTGTAACGCCTATTCACCCCTCCTGTACGTCACATCACCGATCCTTCAAATAATAAGCTGGACCGCGGACACCAGCAATAGAGGGGCTGGGATGCATACCTGGGAGGACTATAAAAAACCCCTCATGGGCACCAGGAAGGGGGGTAGAGAGAGAGAGAGAAGACACACGCTCTTAGTAGGAGGTAGTGCACATAGGAAGTTCCAGAGCACAGCACACAATACACACCATAGTTTTTCCCTGCTTTTCTCTTGTACACCTTTACTTCTACCAAGAAGGAGCCACTAGAGTAGGGTTGTTACCGGGAGAGGGGGCTGAACTAGTCTAAACTCTCAGTGTCTTCAGTCTTGTTTTCCCTTGCCTCTCTCTCTCTCTCTCCTCTTCCTATCGTCGCGTCAGATTCAGAATCCCGTAGGGTCCGGACGGTCCACTCATCCTCCCTATAGTCTCCACGATACGACCCTCGGGGTCACCAGGTTCAAGGAGTCGACAGCTAGCGCCGTCCGTGAGAATCACCGATGGATCGTTCAAACTTGATTCGACTAGGAGATTTTAACCTCATGAGATTGCTCTAAACAGAAACAAGCCAAGAGGAAATATAAATGACATGTTCACCTTTAACAACATCATTAGTCATATGGGTTAGTGGAATATTACCTATCAAAGATCTTACTTACACCTAGAGCAACATGCCAAGGGACCCCCTCCTAGGATAACTTATTTGGTTCTTCACATCCGTGCATTGGACAACATCTTTCCCTAATACTATAGTTTAGGGACTACCAAAGACAAATCTCTTAGGTGCCTTGTCTTGTCTCTATTGCTACTTCTATACCAAAGAAAATCTGTTCAGATTTGAAAATTATTGGGCTTCTTTGCAGGGTTTTGCAGGAGATTCTGTAGTTCTAGTAGAATTTATCTAATCCGGCATCTAAGAGTGCACAATGAATCATGTCCAACTTAAAGGTTCTATGAAGAGGGCTTAGATCTTAGAGTACACAATTCAGGAAATCCAAAACCGCATTCATAATTGCGACATTGTTATCGGTTTTCTTGATCGGATAGAGGATACTAGAACTGTTATTTTGGTGGAAGCCGGTTTCATATTGCTGGTAAAGGATCATCTCTATTACCTTCTCAACATTCATAATGAATATTGCAGGAAGCGGTGCACCATTATATGGGTGGTCAAAAGAAAAATGCAAAATGCTTCCACTTTGCTGAAACGCATAGAAGGAATAATATCTTGAGCTTCATAATGCATAATGGTGATGTAGCTAAAGAACAGTGAAAAAGTTTGTATTATTTACACTTCTTATGGGTGCCTCTACAAACCTAATCATGTTGTTTAACCTCCAGAATTGATGACTTCGATGTTCTTACTGATCCTTTTACCAAACAATAATTTGATGATATAATTTCTAAAATGCCCATTAATAATGCGCCAGGGTTAGATGGATTCAATGCTCATTTTCTCAAAAAAAAATGTTGGCCAATCATTGCTGAGGATTTCTATATTCTTAGGCTTTGTATCATCGTTGTGTAAATCTCACAAGTATTAATGCCTCTTTTCATTGCCTTACCATAAAATTCCAAACCTTACCGGAATAGAGGACCATCATGTCATGGAGTTCCCCGCATCTCTAAGGGATTGTCTGAAAGAAGCCGTCCCGAAAGACATTTTTGCACCCACGTGTATATACGAGGACCTTTGCATTCTCATAAAATCCTTCAACATGTCCTATACTTACGATCGGATGTATTAGATATGCCAAAACTGCACCTATCACCGAACCGACGAGATGTAGAGGAAGGGAAAGTACTCCGTAAGTTATTGATTGTAGTTGTGTTTGTCTAACAAATATATTGCTGCATTGGTTTATTTAAACCTTGTTACCGTTTGTACCCTCTATTATGCAAGTTCCTACAATATTTGAACACCGAGCATACTCCAGAGCAAGAACAAGAAATGTTGAGACGGCGACTCAGAGAGGTACAGCGAAGGAACGGTGGCACGACGCTCAAGAGGAAGAGAAAAACAAATGTTAGTAAGAGGAATTATGAACAAGAGGGAGGCAAGTCTTCAAGTGTTAGAAAAAACATACGCAAAACCAGCTAATCAACCATAATAAAGCCAACACATTATGACCACGAACATGTTTTACAATTTTTATTGTGGCTTACAAGGACCGAACAACCTAATGCAACAATGAAACCCTAGGAAGAACTCGGTGTAACGCACGTTGCCAAGTTTTTTTCATAAGTTTTCGAGCAAGGCAGCTATTTTTGCCACATACGTCAAATGCGTTAACTACACGTAATAAAAATTTCACCTCGCTTCAAACTTGAGAACAACTTGGCAATTTCAGTATAAACGATCACGCTATCTTTCAATGTTAGAAAAGGCGAAGTAGACATCATTTTCGAAGAGAGGTGCATAATACCCGTCTTTTCAATCAGCGAAATTGCGATGAGACCTATTAGCCATCATTTAAAATGGCGGGATTTTCTGTCGCCCTGTTTTTCTCCAACTAAAAAGGCGGCACTTTGGTTCTCTCCCTTTCAAACCGCGGGATTTGGCTCGGCCATTTTCCCCAACATTTCAAACCAAGGAAGGAGGCTATCTATTTAATTTAATAAAGAATCAATTTTAAAATCAAAAATAAAATGTAAAAAGTTAAAAATTCGCAAATGGAAGATAGGTGCTGGCACTGAGATGAGATCGATCTTGCTCCCGCATGGCACGCCTTACCGCTTTTCTCGGCATAAAATGCCAACTAAAAGCTGAATATTAAAATTTATAATTTTTTACACAAGTCAAACGTTATAGTAATTTCTTCTAGGCAACATATCCAATGCAAATGTTTATTGAGTGCTAATATGATAACAACAGATCTGAACCATTAGATCCACAAGTAGCCTAAATCTGAAAAGATCGAATCCCCTTTTCATTTAGAAAGTCAGAGGTTTTGTTCTGAAAGTGTTTAAATAAGAAAAATGGCTTACACCTTTCTAAATCTGAACCGCTCCTGATGGATCTGATGACTCAGATCTGTTATTAGCATGTTAACACTCAATAGAGCATTTACACTAGATACATTGCCTTTCTTCTTTTTTTAAAGATATTTTTAATATTTTTTATTTTTCAGTCTTTCTAGGCATATTTCCGAGAGCCTCGCATTTTCAATAAAAACCAACCAAAAGCTAACTAAATAATTAAACTAAAATCAAAGAGGACCTTGGCTTGTCAAGATGCACGAGCTACTAAACTAGCGCTAACGCAAGGCTCGGCCTAAGCTTGTTGCTAAACAAGCACAGGTCCAAACACGAGCCCAAGCCAAAAATAAGCCACAAGATAAAGTTCCAGCCCTACCTATAACTCATATCAAGCTCTAAAAATAACACTAAGGTATAACTTTTTCCGTATTGTCTTATTATCTCTTCTTATCTTCGACATTTAGATGAAAAGGCAAGATCCACTGAAAAGGACACATAATATCAATCTATAATTTTAATTTTAATTTTCTGGCGGTCTATTCTAGTTTATTATTGTTTGGTACCAAAACAAGCCGCAACAAATAAGATTCAAGTAAAAAAGGAAACTGAACATGATAGGTAATAAAGGTTAATAAAAGAAAAAAGAAAAACCGAGGTCAATGCTTTTCCTTGGACTGCATGTGATTGTTTTAACGAATTGCCACCGAATAACCTGGGATCAAAAACTGATGCAAAAACAAGCAGCAAGAACATCAAAAGTACCATTATCTCGCTACAAAAAAAAAATTTCACGCATACACTTCATTTTTCAGTCTTGTGTCTTTTCTTATCAGAATTTTGTGCCTGCTGCTTCCTCTCAAGATGTTTCCGAGACCTCTGTAAGAAACAAACATGCAAAGTATATGAGGGCACTATGTGCTGATTGAAGAAGCATGTAGCAGCCTCAAGGGCTATAATGAGATACCACAAAAATTTGCATCGGATTATGATTTTAAGTGTGTTGTTCATCATCCTAGTATGACCTCCATGGTAATGGCATGCTGCTGGAGATCATTTGATGTAGAGATGATAATAATATGATGTTGCACAAGCTTTGAGCTCAATCGGCCTTTCAATATGATGCCTACCAAGCCTTCGATATGTGCGAACGCGATACACCAACACAAGTCAAAAAGATGTCATTCTATACCTTCTTCCTCCTTCGATTTTGCCGCTGCCTGCCTGAATCCTTCTTTTCTTTTTGTACTTGCTGAAATATTAAGCAGGTGTAAATAAAATTAAGCACATAATAAACAGCAATCCGATTAATAACTCGTGCAAGCACCTGAGCGAGAGCTAAAGTCCGAGCATGTCGTTCAGCATGTGTCTCTTGCTCTTCCTCCAGCTCGTCATCACTGTTGAGCATCACCTTAAGCCTCCCTTCTCCTAATAGTTTCTTCGATCGAGCATGTCTCTACAAATTGACAAACTAGAAATGAAGGCATAGGAAGAATAAGGTAGCATTCGTGACACAACCCTATCCAATTTTATTCTGATTGTTTCTTTTTGTGGTATGGGGGTCTTCTCCAACTAACATTAAACAGGAAGGAAATACTAGCTTTCATCTGAATTACTTACCTTGGATTTAAGATGCATCCTGACCATATCCTCATTTAAGCATATGATTCTAGGACAAAGCTTGCACTTGTAAACTGATTTGCATTTCAGAATGCAGTTAGCGAAATCAACTTCAATATCATCATCCTTGTTGTCAGCACCTTTGGCAGAATCAGCATTAACACTTGAAGCTTTCTTAACAGGAATATTTATCTCATGGTCTTCATACCTTGGGATGCTGGTATCATCACCATCATCTGAAAGAAAAACTATCCTCAGTACAAAAATTGCTTGCAGAGACCTGGATTTTGGCACAATATTTTAAAATTATTGTATTACAGAATTATGCTCATATTGAATCATTTCCATATGATGGCTTGGTAAAGTCGTTTCAAATTGAAATGCTGAAGCGAATGGTGAGCTGTTAAAGTGGACTGGGAGATGAACTATAGGTAGAACTCACATTCCAAGAAAGTGTTGAAACTGATAAATAAACATTAATTGTCCATACGAAAAGTTTAACCTGTAGCACATAGACTGAATTATTACCAAGAAATAAATTTAACAAAATGTTTCAAATGTCAACATTAAAAATACAGATTTTACAGACTTATAATTTTAGAGATCACATATCAGAGAAATTGGCCTAAAAACCAAGGGCAAGAAAGAATGGAAAAACCCAAGAACCTATCATTAGTCAAAATGCCGTAAGCTAAGGTAGCAGCCTGCTACATGAACATTATAGGTATCCCTTTGTTGCTAAAGAGTCATATACCACCACAAAAGACAAGGTGAAACAGCAAAGGAAGACAAGGTGGTGCACGGAGAATTGGACATGGTACTCAGGTCTTAGACAGAAGTTAAAAGGTTTACATGTGCTAATCACAGTCATGAAGTCAAAATAGAAGCCTCTCATGTCTCGATGACAATAAATATGGTGGTAAACAGAGCTTTATACAGTTGGACAAAGCATAAAAATATAATGTTACAGAGTCCCAACTTAAATACCAAAATTTTGCATGAAAACATGTAAACACAGAAGGGCTTAACTTCCTAATTTTGTATGACACGTATAAAAAAAGAAGGAATATATTTCCTAACATGTCATCAAACATAGTATAGCTACTTTACAATCACATAAAAATAATACAAAGAATACCTATAGGAGGTCCATCAACATCATTCCTGGAGCTGTCCTCACTTTGGTATCCAGAACCTGATAGACAGGATCAACATCAAAAAAGATCAAATGTGTGCATATATAATGAGTCTAAGTTATTGATTAATGCATAATGGAATAGCTTTTATAGCAAAACCATCAAAAACAACAAAACGTAAAAAATATAATTTACCCTAACAAATAGTTAAATTTACCCTAATAGCCTGACGATAGAATGGAAGACAGAAGTTTGGAATAGAACAGATTAACAAATAATGCTACTCCAGTCGTTTTCATAAGAATATATATGACATTGGAAAATATAAGTCAATCAATCATCCTCTAGAATTAGCAAGCTAAGTATATTAAGTATTATTTTTCAAATCAACCAATAAGATATAATGTGATTATCAGCTCTAAAGCAGTCATCAGTCATGTCTGGATTTTTGTGACGTACTCAAACAGCTTCATTAGTCAAAGAAACCCAACTATCACTAGAGTCAATGCAAAAAAAAATCACCACATTAGACTGATTATTTGACAAAGTTTACGCCAGCATACCCTAAAATCATGTATTGCAGTAGAGTGGAGGAATGATCTTCAAGAGAAGACCGTAACACATAGTGGTTAAGCTAAACTATTTGGACGAACCACTTCACGATTTCAAATTTTCCACATATATAAGAGGCAAAGTAAACAAGCACTTACTCTTTTCTTCCAATTTTTGTTCTAATTCTTCTCCATGTTCTTCTTCACATTCCTCATCTACTTCCTCATGAGCCACCGCTTCTTCCACGTGAGCACAGTCCGAGTCCGAATCTGAGGAGGACGAAGAGGAGCTCTTGTCACCGTGGTCATGCCGAAAGTAGCGCCGCTTGATCATGTCGCCCACCGATAAGACCACCGCTGACGTCTAAGGCCCGAGGGTGTTGTGTAGGGCTGGACAAGAGCCGTGCTTGCGTCGAGCTTCCAGGCGGGCTCGACCCTAGAGGGCGATGGGACGGCGCCTTGACCCGGACAGGGTGTGACGGTGCCGTAGCTCGGAAGACGGGAGCACGACGCAGCGCTCAGGGAGGCCGGGACCGGGAGGACATGCTTCGAGGCGGGATCTGGAGGAGTCAGGTTGGGGGAGGCACTTCTCGAGAGCGCCCGTGGAGGAGCCGTCGAGGAGGGAGGCGCTGGTGGAGGAGGGACCCAAGGAAGCGCCGGGGGAGGGAGGCGTCGGCGTCTCTCAGAGAGGGGTGGGAGCCTATAGGAACTGGGAAGGTGGATGGCGTTGTGGCGGCGCGGGTGCGGCGCTAGGGTTGTGACTTGTGAGGATGGAAGAGATCAAGAGGACAGAAGAGGGCTAGGGTTTAGGAGACAATTTACCTGCTGCGGGGGAGATTTATGGAAATTTTTGCTGTTTGCTCAAAAAAATACGTCAAATAAAAAAGTACCCATACTTTAGACCCAGCTGTAAAATTGTAAAAATGCCACCCGACGGCCTCAGGGAGGCGGCATTTATAGGTTGCCGCCCTCGGTCGGAGCGGCAAGGGTGAAGACGTTTTCGTTGAGGGTGGGTACTACTTTGCGGTATTTCTTTAATTTGTTTTTTCTCCTTCTTTTTTTTTGTAATTAAAGAGTGTGACGGAATCATGGGCCATGTGAAGTTACGTGTACCCTTAATTCCCTCTGCCATGTGAAGTGACCGGATGAAAGAAAAAATGACTAATCAATTCAAAAGAAAAAGGGCCGTGATTAATATAGATTAGTGGCAATGGTAGCATATCTTATTAAAGGGAAAGCTGGCAATTTTTTGACAAAACTAGTCCACCATTTGTTGCAGAACAACAGATTTTTCTCCTTTTTTTTTGTTGAGAAGGCACAGTAGAAATGCATAGGTAAATTACTTGATGCAGTAATCAAGCAAGTAATCGAAGTAATCGAGCGATAGCACAATTAAGCTTGCTGCCCTCGGCGAGGGCGCCCTCACCCTTGCCGCCCTCCGCCAGGGCACCAACCTCTAAATGTTGCCCTCCCTAAGGGCGTCTGGGGTGTTTTTACAATTAGGTATAAAAAATTAATATTTTTTGGTTTGGCGTATTTTTTTTGGCAAACAGTGAAAATTTTCAGATTTATCTATAGCGCAACTAATTCAATGCACTTGACCTAGACAATACTACTCCCTTCGGTCAAAAAATAAGTCATTGTTAACTTTTAAACACGCCTTTAACTATCCATCTTATTCAAAAAACTACGTAAGTTATTATTTATTTTGTTGTGATTTGTTTTATCATTAAAGGTATCATAAGTATGAATTATATTTACACATGTTTGAACTAAATTTTTAAATAAGACGAATGGTAAAAGACGTGTTCAAAAGTCAACGGCGACTTGTTTTTAAGACCGGAGGTAGTATTAATTTACGACATCGTACATGTGAATTTGTGCCTAAATAATATTTTGGCCATTTCACCTTATTTTCCTGTAATTTAGCTCTATTTCCACAACTAAAGTGGCCCTTTTACACCTAGCCCATTCTCAGGCCAAAAGCACCAAACTAATTAGCAGACTAGCTAGCCCAAAGACGCCCCAATGTATCTGATTAGGGTAATTTGCAACAAGAAAATGTTTTAATGTGTGGGAATAATATTCAACAGATTTGAAATTCCTCAGAAATTTGACAGAAATTCATTGCTTTTGATAGAATTTATCTAATTTGACCAAAAAAATCATCATTTGTTTTTATAGAAATTCAACATTTTTTCAAGAGTTTATTGAATTTGACATAAATTCATCATTTTTGACATAAAGTCATCAAATTTGATAGAAATTCATCACTTTTGGCAAAAAAATCATCAAATTTGATAGGAATTCATTGTTTTTGATAAAAAAAAGTAAAATTTAACAGAAATTCATTGTTTTGATAGCAATTCATCGATTTCAACAAATAATCAATAATTTTGATAGAAATTCGTCACTTGGTAAAACCAGTTAATGTATGCATCCAAAGCCGGGGTAGGGGTGCGGGGTATGGCGCGTAAGGGAGGGGTCGGCGGCAGGGAGCGTGTGGGGGCGGCGAAGGGGCCACAGGGTAGATGGCGCGGGGCTGGCGAGGAGGAGGCGCGGGGGAGGGTGCAGCGAGGAGGAGGTGTGGGGAGGCGCTGATATGGGAAGGGGAGGCGAGGCGCTAGAAGGAGGGAGCGGCAGCCGCTGCCACCGATCTTGCCGGAGGGCGGATCAGCCTGGGGGCTGCGAAGTGCTGCGAAGAAAGTTGGAGAAAAACAGAACAAATCAAGGCATAGTATTTGGTCAATGGGCAAGGGGCAAAATGGTCACTTCAGTTGTAAAAATAGAGCTAATGACGGGAAAAGGAGGTGAAATGGCCAAAATGTCGCTGAGGTAACAAATTCACGCGCACTGTGTTGTGGACATAAAGGTGGACTAAATTAATGTCATCTGGGTCAAGGCCGTCGCACCCCTGCCCTTGGCCCCTTTGCGGCGCGCCTACGCCTCGCCCTGCCCTGCCTCTGCGAGGAGCCGCCAACACTGCACCCGCCCCTGCATGGCTGCGCCGAGCCGTCGACGCTGTGCCCCGCCCCTGTGTCGAGCCACCGACGGGATGGTCTGCCAAAGCGCTTCTTTGCTTAATTCCTGATGGTCTGCCAAAGCGCCGATGGGACGGGGACCTGCAGGGATTAATTCTCCGTAGGGGGGCGGGGATGGGAAAAAAGTTCTCCCCGCTGTCGTTGGCAGGGACAGGAATTTTTCTATCCGGTGGGGACCCGTGGGAATTTCTTGTTGCTATCTCTAAGCTAATTGGGCCTGTCCGATTCCATACTGGTCACTTCGCCGGGTTTAATATGGCCACTTAGGCAACTTTTTTATATTTTTCCTTTCATTTTGCATGAATGAGCATCCAAATTATTCATTGTTAAACTGGTAGCTTATATTCTGAGGCGGCGAAAGCAACTCTCTGTCTCACTCCTCGGCCGTCTGGCAATGTTTGTAAAAGTCTTTTGCTTTAATTTCTATGGAAAAACAGTGGGGAAATAAATGGGTGTTTGTGCGAAGATAGGGCTGGACCAAAAGTTTAAACTCGACAAGTCACTTGAGATCGATTTGAGCTTGAACCCTACTCGAGTCGATCTCGAAAAGCTCGGTTCGAACTCTTGTGGACTACATGGGCTTCGTGTATCCTCTAGAAGGCCCATGAGGTAACAAATAGGGGGCAATCCAAGCTGGCTGGATAGGGATGAAGACTACTCGAGCTACACGTAAATTGGTCACCAAGGATGTTCCCGAGGATAGAGTTTAGATTCATGTAATTAGGAGATTCATACCTGTAAATGTCGGTACACATCATGTGCTGGTATAACGGAATCTGGTATCATATACTGGATAGAACCATATAATCTTATCCCCTTTACACTATATAAAGGGAGTCATAGAATCATCTTCATCATTTACATCTCCACCTGCAAATTCACGCAGACACATAATCTCAGAACACAGGACTAAGGTATTACCTCTGAATTGAGGGTCTGAACCTGTATAAATCCTTGTCGTGTGTTACCATCTAATTTGGTTCTAGCGCATAGCCCCGCAACAAATTCATTGCCGACGGTGACCCTCGATTAGCCACCAGTCGATAACTCTAATGCTTGAATGCCTAAACTAGGCGTGCTCGTGGGCAACCTCGCTTGATGATCAGACACGACCCATTATTTTCGGGCTAGGTCAGGCTTGGACTTCAATTTTTGGGCCAAATAAAAAATGTGCCATGCTCTGGCTTGGGCTTTTTGACCAAGCTTTCAGCTTTCATGTCGTTCTCAGGTCTGTTTTTTTTAAAAAATAACTGGTCGGGCTAAAAGGTGTTAGGTTCGAGCCCAACCCAGTTAGGCCTTTGAACAGGTCTAACCTAAACCACGTAATAGACCAACTACTCAAGTTATTATCCACTAAGATAAACTTTGGAATCGTAGAGGAGGTATTGTATGTAGATTAGTGAAAACTATGCTTTTGACATCAAACTAGGCTTTTTAGCCCACGAAAAAAAGCAAAACAAGCTATATTGTGATTTTTCAAGTCAAACCAAATAGATCTCGAGCTATCCCAAGTTCGAGCCTAATATTGAGCTCGATTTGAATTTGATTTGGAGCTTGGTCAGTTTTAACTCGCTAAAGATCGACTTGAATTCAGCCCTATGCCCATCACCTTAGGGTCAAGCGACCAACCGGTGGTGTAGATGCACCTATCACCACAGTAATGGGTCATAGATGCCTTCGTGGGAATGGCCATTGGTGGAGCCTAACTATCGGTTAACGGGCGGTCGCCC
>SPJY01035639.1:4952413-5120099 GCA_005191435.1 Raddia distichophylla | reverse complement strand
GCTTCACCGAGCTTGGCAAAGGCATGCAAGCCCGCTGGAGCTTGGCTGAGTCAATGCAAACCCAACATGTTTGGTTGGGTTGCGTCAATCAAGCCCGATCCACAACAACATACATTTGGTTACCTGCATGGAGCTTCAGTAAGCTCACGCCACAGAGATCGCCTTGCCCTGCAGATCTTATCATCGCACGCCTCGTTAAAGCTCCCTCGCATTGCGTCAAAGCTCTAGGATTCGGTCGCCATGTGCCACACTCGGATCGATCATCGTAGGCCCTCATTGGAGCTCCTTCGCGGCATGGCCAAGGTTAGAGCACCTAGCTAGATCCGGTCACCGTGCGACTCGTCGGAGCTCCCTGGCGGTGTCGCCGACTCGTCCCTATCGGTTGTTGCTCCCACCTCATGCACCATGCCTACAACACACGGGCCAAGCTCAAGGGAAATAGCCACAGTTGGTGTTTCATTCGCACCCAATGGGCCTGGCTCCACCTGCTACGTAGCCATCCAAGCATGTGGAAGTTGGCTCGCACATGCCCGGCCATGCCACGTGCGGGCAACCAATGAACCAAACAAGCCGACTCCAACCTAAGGCTAAGGATGATAGCGAAAACGGGCAGAGAGTGATAGGAGTGGAGGAAAAAGAGATCAGAATGAAAAAGAAAGAAGAAGATTAAGGTTTTTTTAGGTAAGTTTTGGTTTTTTTTAATTTAACTAACAAATATGTCCGTGCGTTGCAACGGGAGAAATAAAATCATTACATGCCCCTAGCCCCATAAGTATAGCTCAAGACCCTAGCCCCATAAGCATGGTTCCAATTTGATTAGAGAATCACAACTTAATTTTGCAGCAGAAGTAATACATCATAGGTATAATAATGCATCCATGTTTTTTAATATGACAATGATACATGATGGTCAAAAGGGTTTATTTGATCATGCCAAACAGACAACACAAAAAGGTAGTTTGCCCTACAAATTGTCATCTTTCCTGATGTTATATTATGATAAGCATTGCCATTTGGAACCTCGAAATGACAATCAAGTCGTATAAGAGAACCATTTGATGCAAAACAAAAGAAGGCATTGTCTATTAAATTTTTTTTATGCAAAATATGAAATTTGCACTGTTATAATGGCTAAAGTCATGTGTATACTTAAAAAGGAATTACTGGCATTGGAATAATATTTCTATACCTAATATCAAAGAGAGGTGCGTTTCTTCTTTTTCTTCTCCGATCTTCGTCTGTCTGCCCCCGCCCTCCCTCCTAGGCCATCGGATCGCGCGGTCGATCGGATCCAATGGTTCCAGTAGATCCAACGCACCTGTGCGAACATTTTGTAAAAAACCCTCCGGTTTTACATGAATCAACCCGCCGTCCACGGACTAGACTCATAGTAATTTTGCAAACTAACACCTCGCATTTATAAATCTCACCCAAAACCCTAGCCATCGCTGCACCCGGCGCAGTCTTCAGCCCCTCGGTCCAAGACTGCGCCGGGTGCAACGATGGCTAGGGTTTTGGGGGACATTTACAAATGCGAGGGGTTAGTTTGCAAAAGTACTATGAGTCTGGTCCATGGACGGTGGGTTGATTCACGTAAAATCGGAGGGGTTTTTTTACAAAAAGCCCCGTGCTGGTGCATTGGATCCGCCTGGCTGTGCTATCTGACGGCCTGGGCGGGAGGGCATGGGGAAACGGAGGAAGACTGGAGAAGAAAAAGAAGAAACCCACCTCTCTTTAATATTAGGTAAAGATTTGTTGTATAATATGCTTATTAGTGATGCAGAGAGATGTGATGATATTAGCTGTATGAGATAATGGTAGGATAGCCATATGTTACAGTTACATGTTGATATTAGTGGCGTATAATATTGGTAATTTTAAACGTTAACGGTTTTATGAGATTATGTAATGCGGTTATTATCAGATGCACATATTAGTATGAAAGTTTTAATTAGATGTCTTATATGTGTACCGATGTAGGGAAATATTAAGTTTATTGGATAAGATGATGTTGTGTGTCGCAAATAGTTTAACATTGAGTAGGATAAATGGTTATTTCTCTTATTACCAACAAGTTAGTTTGAATAGAAATTTACTATGACGAAAATTAAACTCAGTCATCATGATTTTTGCATGCATGAAACGTTATATTAGCCGGTTGTGTTTCTTTGCAGTAAGATAGACCAGTAATTTCTATTGTAAAGAGGTATGATAAATAAAGGTTTGTAGAGTGCGGTAGTCCTCACCTCGGTACGGTCTGGAAGAGCATCATACCGAGATTTGGACCATCGATACAAGTTCTCTTTAATGCCATTAGGGAAAAATTATAATTTTGTAAATAAAATAGAGCTTAAGTATGTACAAGAAACATTGTAATGGCCATGCGAGGAGATTGCCAAGCCTCAAGTTAAGTGTTGCAACCAAGCAATTGACTCATATTTTCACCTAGCCTAAAGTTAGTTGTGGGAGTAAATCAAACGCCTTCTAATATTAGACAAGTTAGTCAAAGCCACACACGTGGAAAGTAAATAACCTTAGATGTGGCAGTATTAGACATGTACTCTCTCCATATCAAAATATTTGTCATTTTTGACTTTTGAACAAACGTTTGACCATTCTTCTTATTCCTAAAATTAGCACAAATACATAAAAAAAAGTCATATTTAAAATATATTTAGTGATAAAACAAGTCACAATAAAATAAATGACATTTACATAATTTTTTGAATAAGACGAATGGTCAAACGTTTATTTAAAAGTCAAAAGTGACAAACATTGAGTACCAAACATGCCCTTGACACGTTGGCCGCTAGTACTACGTATGATAACCTTCTTGCAGTTACTCTGTAAAAACTTCTTATTCATACAAGTACGAAAAATTATCCACACATCCATGTCATGAGTGATAATAATTGACAATGTTTACTATACTGCATTCATGTTTACATGTACACATAACACCAAATTATACAACACAAACCCTATCACATGCCATAGAGGAAGGCACATTACAGAATGCACATCAAGGGAAGAATATCCAGAAGGGCTTCCTTATTTCAGTTATATAGTGATATGTTCAAAAATAACAGGACTAGTTCCTTAGTGTTCATTTTAATTTCAGAAGGCCAGCTTACAGAGCATCTTTCATCTGTACGTGGAACAAAGAAGCAATCGTCCAAAAGCAATTTGATGAAGGATGTTGCTTATTATCTCACACTTCATCGTGCCAAAATCAAACACCCTCAGTTTTTATGCTGCATTCTACCGCTCTCTGCTCCAGCGTAAGGATCAATGATAACATTAATCACTGCTGGTATCCTGGCACGAAATGATTCTGAAAGAGCAGATCTTAACTCGTCTGGTGTCTCAACAAGATAACCCTTTCCTCCAAAAGCTTCCATCATTTTATGGTAAGCTGCGGCTGGAACGAAAGAAGTTGGGGCAGGGTCATCTTTGTAGGGTCCTGTTATCTCATCAGGGCTTCTTCGGTCACCACCATAGACACCATTGTTGTTGAAAACAACTACAACAACAGGCAGCTGATATCGTACTAATGTCTGCATAGTGCACAGAAAAAAAAGGTAGGATATCAACATTGGGTACAACAAAGTAAATCAAAAGATAGCTATGTTCTACAGTCATAATAAAAAGAGTAAATTGCACCAAAGGTGCATCAAGTTGTCCCGGGTTCACTTAGGTCCAACATTCCGAAAACCGTGTATTTATAGAAACGAAGTTATGTTAATATTTCAGTTAGGTCCAAACTAGTATACGATGAGTGGTTTGGTGTATGGCACGCTAGTTACTGGCACATTGGCCAAAACATGCAAGTGGTGTCCTCTTGTCTTCGACCTTTCTCTGTCCTGTTCTCCCTTCTTTTCTTGGTATGCCCCTGCCCCAAGATACAACACACAACCAGACAAAGGGGAGGGGACAAGCTCGCATGGCCAGCAAAGCGACTGTCTGCCTGTCACGCTGGCACCGCCACCTCTATCCCTTGCTTCCCTCTTTCCCCCGATCTTTCTCTTTATCTCTCCCACTCCCAAGGGATCACATCAGTTGCTCCACCGAAGCCACCGCCAACCTCAACGCTGCATAGCGGGTGCTCAGCCACGGATGTCCGCTACGACGCACACCACCACCATCGACAACCTGTCAGCCGTCTCTCTGCCTAATCGTGTGGCTGCATCGTCCCACGCACCGACAGAGTTCCTGTGCTCAATGCGTGCTCACAACTATGCGCAGGTCAACCTCCACCACTTCTTCCTCTCTTCCTGAGGAGCTCCGCCCCTCGAACTATGCCAAGCTACTGCGGTCGTGCAACAAGGTGGACGAGGAAAACAATGGTGTGGGGAGACATGGTTGGCATCTGATTGGCACTGTCGGACATGGACGAGGACATGGTGCTGGCATGGCCATGGCACCTAAAAGGAGGATGCTCATGACACCTAGGAGGATGCACAGCCATAGCGTGGCAACGATGCCGAACTCATTGCAATGCCGCAGCAACGGCACCAAGCTTGTGGCCATGGCGTGCGCGTGCTGGGAAGGCGGCTTCGAGCTAGTAGCCATGACACTGCATGGCGAAGTCAGCCTTGAGCTTGGATCCATAGCTATTCATGGCAGGGCAAGCTCGTGGGGATCACACCATATTTGGCAGGGAGCATTAAGGCAACGGTGACCTCATGGTCGAATCTTAGTCGATGTCGGTGTCCTCTCCCTCATCCTCCCTCCTTCTAGGCCAAGGCTGCGGTGGCCAGATCACGTCAGGTTATCACTGAGGCAGAGGGGAAAGCCTTGCAGGTGGCCGCCGCAGCATGATGTGGGAGAAGAGGAGAGAGAGGTTGAGAGAAGGCATAGAGAGTAGTTATCAGGAGTACATAAAGGATTTCTCAACAAGGTAGAAACATGCACGCAACCTCCCTAAACAGCAATAAAATGTGATACGAACAGGGGCAATTTCTTAAGCAAAAATGCAGCTTAACTGAGGGCTAGCAACAAGGGATCAAAAAGGAAACTAAACCCTGCAAAAGGCCTTACCGCTTCCTATAGACTCCTTACTGCACGGGGCAGGTGAGTAGATACCCACTTTTATCGTACTGTGCTAATCAAGAGCGACGATCGGTGAGCAATGAAGATGGGAGGCGGCGACGCTACTATTATAACCCTATGGGTATTGTGGTCAAAACCAAATATATCTATAAGGAGGTTTCTTGTCTTCTAACTTCTAAGAAGCCCTGCACTGTAAATATGAGAGGCACCCCTTTGTATTCTGATAATAAGATTAATAAAGATCTGTGCCGTGGCTTTCTCTCTACATCCGTGTGTTCATGCCTCTGATTGTTATCTCTATGATTGATCCACGTGATTGTGTACGAGCGACTACCGTGTATATTATAACAGCTGCGATGGAGAGAGACAGAGAGAAGAGGAATGTCACGTATGCAGTGTGGTCACGCGTCACCATGAGTAGGAGTGCCACATCAGAAACCACCCTTTGCAAAACCGCTTTGGACCTAATTGAAACACTAACGTAACTTCATGTACATACATAGATACAAGGTTTTCGGAATTTTGGACCTAACTGAGAAAGCCAGACAACTTCATGTACCTACGGTGCAATTTATGCCAATAAAAATAAACCTCATCTAAAAATGTTTTACTACTCAGATGCTAAATTTCAACCAGAAAGTTACAGCAACTTGGCTTAGCCAGATGGCTAGTTATGATCCTACTAACCCTTCTCTGGACTCAACATAAACATTTACGCAGTTGAACATGACTATGAGTGGTTAGTTTGTGTCACGACATATAATTAATCACACATTTCTGTGAATTTGTTTGCTGCATGCGTCTGCCAATCTTGATATCAAATTATTTGACTAGAAACAAACCACACAAATTACAAACATTTAATAATATACTCCTAGCAAAAAAAAAACATAACAAGAAAAAGCTGACAATTTAGATGTGCCTCACAAAATAATTCATCAAACGGGCATAAACAAAAGAGTTTTGCTGTGATGCTTTGCAACAAAATCCGAGATTTAAATGGCCAATCCGAACAGTCCATTTTGTTATTCTAGTTAGAAAATCACCGCCGGCCAAATTTTACATATTTTCAAGTTTGTTTTGTATTTTTGAAACATATTTGTACAAAGTCTGCAGTACAAACTAAATGTATTGTTAAGAAAACTGTGCAACTAAGACATCAAGGAGATCACATAACAAAATAACAAATTATACCTAATATCTGGGCTCCAATTAAAAATCATACAAATTAATGGTTATAACAATTTTCTGTAATGTGCGCATTGATTGAACAAAACAACAAAACCAAAAAATATGTGGTTGCTAGATGATAAATAGAGAAAGATAGGCCTCATATAAAATGCTAAATTTTAGTCTACCCATAAATGTATAATTTGGGGCTAATGGTATCCTGTGATTCCATACAAAGCAGTACACTCATGTTGTTCTAAGGGTCAATATGACATTACAGAGGTACAGCAACGAAAAAAGGAATATGAATGTATTGCATGAAAAAATAAATATAGAATTTGTAAGCTTTTATTTGTATGTTGTAGTCTATAGCTTATTTAGATTAGGATGAATCACTACGAGGATGCTCCACACCCCCACATAACAGGGGAACCGTTTTTTAGGGACCACCAACACAGTAGTGATCTATTTAAGTTGGTAAAAATTGATTTTTCAACCTTCAAGACTTTTGTTTAGAATATGAATATGCACAGCCGTAAATGATAGCATGATACGCAATTCTTATATAGATGATGATGTGGTGTCTATTGCAGTGTGAACAATGTTGGCGTAGCATAAAGTGTGAACAGTTGCTAGCCTTGAACCCAAATAATGTCAGTTTCAGCTCACATTTGCATTGCAATAGTTAGTACTAATAGTAGAAAGCAGCTAGGAGTTATAATAATATATATTTATGGCTTTATGCAAATTAAACCCAACAAGTTGTCAATTGCATCTATTTGATTCTTTTTCGAGGTGTGAGTGAAAGTCATTATTCATACCTCAACCTCCATTGCGCTGAATCCAAATCCAGAATCACCCTCCACAGCAACCACAAGTCTTTCAGGCTCAGCCACTGCGGCTGCAACACAGTATCCCAAACCAACTCCCATTGTCCCCCATGTCCCTGCATCCAGTCTTGTCCGTGGCTCATTCTGCACAAGCACAGCCCTGCCAACATCCATGGTGTTTGCCCCTTCTGATATGACTACTGGAGCAGGACTCCCCTCAGCAAGAATTGCATCCCGGATAATCCGCATAGGTGTCAGGAAATTGAATGGCACGACATCCTTTGCAAGTTGCCCCTCCATCTTGAGCACATTATCCTTCGCTTTCTTGGTGATTGCCTCGACCCAGGGGTGTGACCGCGACAAGCAGAATGGTTGGTCCTTGATTTCCCTATTCATCAGTTCCATGACTCTTTTCGCATCTCCAATAAGACCAATATGTGGTTTCCGGAGATCAATCTCCTCCTCAGAGACATCTACAAGTATGAACTTCACATCCTTGGACCATTTGGGTGGCTCGCCAAAGTGAAGCAGCCAATTAAGCCTCGCACCAATGACCAGCGCCACATCACACTGCCCAATGGCGAGTGAGCGTGCCGCAGTTGCGGATAGCGGGTGCACATCAGGAACGACCCCCTTCCCCATTGGGGTTGGGAGGAAGGGGATGCCTGTGGTGTCCACCAGTTTTTGGATTGCCTCCTCAGCTCGTGCATAAGCTGCGCCCTTCCCTACCACCACAAGAGGACGCTCCGCGTGCCGGAGCAGCTCCACTGCCTTATGGATGCCCTCGTCTAGGGCCTTGTGCTTCGGTGGGGAAGAATCGGAAGCGGCGGAATTGGAGGCAGCGGTGTCTATAAGGGCGGCGGCCTCGGATTCGGTTAGGGTTTGGTGGAGGACGTCGGACGGGATGTCGAGGTAGCACCCTCCGGGGCGGCCGGAGACGGCAGCCGCGAGAGCCTGGAAGACGAGGCGAGGGATGTCAGCAATGGTGGTGGCCTTGACGGCGAGCTTGGCGAAGGGCTTGGTGGCGGCGATCTGGTCGAGCTCCTGGAAGTCGCCCTTGCCGGCATCAGGCTGGGAGCAGGAGCCGGAGACCATGAGAAGTGGCCAGGCGTTTGCGGTGGCGTGGGAGAGGCCGGCGAGGCCGTGGACGCAGCCGGGGCCGGAGACGGTGAGGAGGAGGCCAGGGGAGCCGGTGAGAAAACCATAGGCGGCGGCGGCGTAGCCCGCGGACTGCTCGTTGCGGAAGGCGAGGAAGCGAACCCCGGCGGCGGCCGCGCGGGAGGCCAGGGAGGTGACAGGGATGCCCACCACTCCGAACATGTGCCGCGCGCCAGCCGCGGCCAGTGCGCGCCCCGCGAGGGCATTGCCGTCCACTGCCACTGCGGTGGAATCGGACGCCATTGTTGGGGTCCCGAAGTGCTGGTTGTTGCTGCGGGACTCGGGAGGGAGGAGCAGTGCGCACGGGGGAGCGGAAGCCTATACACTGTATAGGCGGCGGCGAGGCAGGTCAGATGCGCCTCCTCAACAGGAAGGGCCGCAGTGGTGTACCTGTGAAAGCGGAGGAGCCCTGCCCGACCGCTCGGCCGTCGGCACCCGTCTGTCATGTGCACACCTGGCCAACCTACCGACCCGGTTTGGTTTTCAGCTCAGTTAGTGAACCGGTCCTAACGAACCAACGGGTCGGCAGGTGAGTCAAGGTTCGGTTTAGCTGAAGGAACGAAAGAACCGGGCCGGTCCAGATTCGCTTGGTGCGGTTTGGTGCCGGTTGGCTCAATTTTAGTGTAATATCTCAAAAAATCAGAAAAATTAAAGAAATTAAAAAAGTGAAAATAATTTGTATAAATAATTTAAAAATTCAAATTTTTATGGAGAAATTTCTAAAATGCATTGTAAAACTTTATAATTAATGTGGATTTACATGGCTAACTCGTTAAAAACTTTGCCAAATAAAAACTAAAATTTAAGAAAAACTTGGTAAAGAAAAAATAGTGCAGCCTGATGCTCTACAATACAAGCATAAAACATTTTGGGGCCTTCTTCAATCTTCATCAAGTTTTAAGCCCCGAATGCAGCCGTCAACTCTTGATTTTGTCTCTCGGCGATGATGTTTTGATGTCGTCTTTCGGCTAATGCCCAATCCTTTATACTTACTAGTATTCCAACCATATCACTATGACGGGAAGTTCATCTGTCCTCCAGTATTCTCCCAGCAGGAAGAAAGCGGACTCGGAGGAAACTTTGGAGACTGGAACAATTAACACATCCTGTGCTAGGATGTATAGCATCAGATATGTTCCACTATGTTGTTGCCACCATGTGAGAATATTGAACTTTTCTTCTTGGAAGTCGACGACGTCCTTTACTAGATACGAGGAAAGCTCACCAACAGCTCCGCGCGATGACTGTGTAGTCGTGCAAGTTGCTGCCCGAAGAACTTGAAGTGTCATTGCCTGTGATAATCTTCCAAAAGAGCATATTTCTCCCCGTCAGTTGAACTGGTGGTGGTCGTGGTGGACCAACTTCTGCATACTTTTCTTCATATTTTCTATACAAATCATTAAGTTTATTTCTAACTTTTTGAAAATAATTTGAGTAGTCTATTCCAGTTGTGTTAGAGCATTAGTTAATTCAGAAAGTTTAGATCTAGGGTATAAGATTAAAGCAAAACAATATAAGAATGAAACATCTCTACAATATTTTAAATATTTGACTTTCATATGGCTAACTGTATCATATAAAATAGGATTATTTTCAAACTTTTTTAACTCATTAGTAATGTGATAAATGGACATAATAATAGAAGATGTAGGCTCGTATGTAGTAGAAGCACTAACGGTAACTTCATAAAAAATCTCTAGAAATGAATGTAAATGTTTAAGTACCTGTCAAACCTGTGGAATCAAAAGTGGTGTTCCATCTTCAGTTTAATACTGAGTGTTAATAAAAACTTCAAAAACTTGTCTATATGGTAATATGTGCTGCAACATAAGATAGGTGGAATTCCACCTAATAGGCATGTCTAGATCAAATTTCCTAGACTGAATTGATGATTCACGACAATAGTTTTCTGCCATGCATCAATCCTTGTATTAGAGCTATTTAAAAATAAGATGGCATCTTGAATAATTTGAAGATAAGGTTGCAACCTTTTTAAACCACATTTAATAATTAAATTAATAATGTGACATGCACAACGTTGATGCATTAAAAAGGATTCAGCATATGTATATAGGAATGGCAATTAGACATGAAAGTGTTGGATATTGGTTGGCTACACCGAAAAGACATGAGAAATTTGAAAAGATAGCATCCCAAATGAACATTAAATATAATAAAAGAATTGCTCTAGATTGTAAAACTAGATGGAATTCCATTTATGTCATACTTAGCGTTGCAATAGGTTACCAAGAGGTATTTGGGCATCTTGCACAACATGAAAAGTTGTTTGCTCCTCTTTGTCCAACCAAGGCTGATTCGAAGTTTGCTAAGGAACTTTGCGATAGATTTAAAATGTTTTTTTGATATAACCGAGCTATTGTTGGGCACTACTTATGTCACCGCTAATCTTTTTATTCCCAAAGATTCGTGGGATTTATTTGGCCATTAGGAAATGGCGACGTAACAATGATCCCGTGATAGAAAATATGTCACATATTATGAAAGAAAAATTTGACAAATATTGGATAGATGTTCATGGTCTCATGGAGTTGCCACTGTTAACAGATCCTAGGTATAAACTCCATCTATTGAATGCTATTTTTAGTAACATATATGGAAAAGAAGGTGCAACCATTGAAGTTACAAAAGTTAGAGAGTTGCTGTATACTTTGGTGTTACAGTATCAAGACTCTATGGAGGGTATTGCAATAACAGATGGTGCTGCTAGTAGTGTGCAACAAAATAAAGGAGAAGATGATGAAGTCTTTGACTTATTTGATCAATGCATGTCTATATAACACGTTGTGCCATCTTCTTTTGTGTGTACCGAGTTAGATTTGTACTTGGAAGAGCCAACACTGCCTAGAACACAAGAATTGGACATAATTAATTGGTGGAAGTTTGCAGGGATTAAGTATCCCACTTTGCAAAAGATTGCTTGAGATATTATCTGTGGACTATATGGGCCCCGGGTATCCTCTAGAAGGCCCATAAGGGAGCAGATGGGGGGCGATCCAAGTCGGCCGATCAAGGATAGAGACCACTCGGGTGACATGCACCTTGAGCTCCAAGGAAGTTCCCGAGGATATGATCTATCTCCATGTAATTAGGATATTGACACATGCATGACATGTAACAGCATAGCAAGATTAGATACCGTCTATCACGTACTACCGTGTAACTCTATCTCCCCCTACACTATAAAAAGGGAGGGGGTAGAGGCCATAGGCAGAGATCGCCATACAGAAGCATCATAGAGCATACGTTGTAATCATCTTGGTCATCTTGTATCCCGTATCTTGATCAAATATAATCCCAGAGCACAGGAAGTAGGGTATTACCTCGGCTGGAGGGCCCGAACCTGTATAAACCTGTTCTTGTGCTACCATTTAGCTTAGTTCTTGATAAGCGTCCCCTCATACAAATTCATTGCCGGCGGTGACCCCCAGTTAGTCACCAGTCGACAGTTGGCGCGCCAGGTAGGGGGCAGCGTCAAGATCATCTCTCAAGCTAGATGGCATCTTCAAGATCGCCGTACGTCGCCATGAGGCTGGGCAATCTCTTCGTTTCGGTACCCTGGACTTCATCGCCGACGACTTCGGCAATCTTCACCTCTCTCCTCCTGGAGAGATCTCTTCGCAAGAAGGCGCGCGCAATCAATGTGACCCATTGCCCTTTGGCTTGGAGAATTTAGCGAGCGCCTTCAGCGGATTGACCTGTTCGCTGTTCGACTTCGCACCTCTTCCCGAGGAAGGCGAAAAAGGACTCGACGGGTTCGACCGCATGGGCATGGATTCTATTCTGCCCTACCATAACTTAATGCCCTCAGCTGGATTTCCCTCCGGACTCGAGAACTCCGCTGCGACCTTCGCACAGATGCCCTTTGGGATTTGGACAGGAGATAACCAGTCGGCGAGTGTAATGGATCTAGTCGGACAAGCCCGATCAGATCCATCCGTGTTCGTGGGTGTCATTAATGCTGGCCAACCCACTGGACAGAGCGAACAAGTCAGCCTCTCCGTTTTTTACTCCGATTCTGACGGGAGCGCTGAGGTCCGTAACTACCGAGAGTTTTCGTCCTAGGCGCAGATGACCATCACTCTACCTCTCCGCTCGCCGCATACGCGGAGACCGACACTGGTGCGGCGAACCCGGACCCACGCTGAGTGGAGGACCAAGATCGCATACATCAGCTTCGCGCCCGCGGCCGCGACGTCCAGAAAAAGCTTCGCGCGGTGAAGCTAAGGGACCAAGAGGTCTACACAACTCCCCAGGCAAACGTCATCGCTTCGAAGACTCTTCTTGAGACTATCGTACCACAACCTCCAGAAGGCAGCCCGTTCGCCCAGACCATCGCTGAGCGGCGGCCATGGTGGAGATGGCTGCCATTCAGCAAAACGAGGCAACCCCTGCTCCGACCGCTTCGGCTCGCAGTCGTTCTACGCGCAATCGAAACCGGGCTCGCGCCTCTGCTGCTGGCGATTCCCACCAGTCGCCAGCCCATGATCTTCGTCAAGACATTGAAGCCAAGCGACGGGAGCGCAGTAACGGCGAATCTAAAATAAGGTACCCACAAGTTCAAAAGCTTCTATATGCCGTGTTACTTACATCGCGGAAGCTTAAGCATTATTTTCAAGAGCTTGAAATTTCGGTGGTCACTTCTTTCCCGCTTGGAGACATACTTCATAACCGGGAAGCCACTAGGAGGATTGCAAAGTGAGCAGTTGAGTTTGGAACCTTTGAAATAAAGTTCAGGCCACGACTAGCCATCAAATCTCAAGCACTGGCCGATTTCGTCGCAGAGTGGACAGAGGCTCAGACCCTAGCAGCAAAGGAGAATCTCGAGTACTGGACAATGTACTTTGATGGTCCCCTCATGCTCAGCGGCGCGGGGGCTGGGATTTTGCTCATATCACCAACTGGAAAGAAGCTACGCTACATCCTCCAGATATTATTTCCCGTCAGCAACAACGCCGCCGAGTACGAGGCACTCATCCATGGGCTACGCGTCGCCATCTCGCTTGGCGTCAGGCGGTTAATGGTACGCGGGGATTCCCAACTCGTGGTCAACCAAGTTCAAAATAAGTGGTCTTGCATTGGCGACAGCATGGCGGCTTACTGTCAGGAGGTGCGAAAGTTAGAAGACAAATTTGACGGACTGGAGCTCACACACGTGCTCCGCCGAGATAATGAAGCAGCAGACGAGTTAGCGTGGATGGGATCCACTCGGGCGCAAGTTCCGACTAGTGTTTTTGTCTAAGAATTGCGCGCGCCGTCTATCAAGCTACCATCTGCACCTGGAGAAGATCAAGAGAAGCGGCCAGAACCCGATGCAGAGGTATTATCAATTAATCCCGGGTGGACTCAGCCTTACTTAGATTATCTTCTTCGTGATGAGCTGCTTGAGGATCGAAGCCTCGCCGAGTGCATTACACGCCGAAGCAAGAGCTACAAGGTAGTCGGGGACGAGCTTTTCAGAAAAAGCAGTTCCGGGGTACTAAGGCGTTGCATATCCGAACAAGAAGACAGAGATCTACTCAATGAGATCCACCCAGGAGAATGTGGGCACCACGCGACGGCCAGCACTCTGGTTGGAAAAGCCTATCGGTAAGGATTTTTCTGGCCGACTACTGTCACTGACGCGGAAGACATAGTACACAGATGTGACAGGTGCCAATTCTTTGCTCGGCAGATTCACATGCCGGCTCTGGATCTACAAACAATTTCAATCTCTTGGCCCTTCGACGTCTGGAATCTGGACATGGTGAGCCCCCTCAAGCGGACGCAAGGCGGATTCACCCATCTCTTCGTCGCCATCGACAAGTTCACGAAGTGGATTGAAGCCAAGCCGGTGGCTGTAATCACGGCGGCCAAAGCACGCGAGTTCTTTTGGGACATCGTTGTGCGTTTTGGCGTACCCAATCGCATCATCACCGACAATGGCGTTCAGTTCAAAAGCAGCGAATTCCAAGATTGGGGCGAGGAGCAGAACATCAAGATATGCTATGCCTCGGTGGCCCACCCAAGGAGCAACGGGCAGGTTGAGCGTGCCAACGGATTGGTGCTACAAGGGCTTAAAACTAGAATCTTCGATCGCCTAAAACCGTACGCCACGCGCTGGGTCAAGGAGTTGCCTTCGGTGCTCTAGGGGCTTAGAACAACCCCAAGTCGAGCAACTGGGCAGACACCTTTTTCCTAGTCTATGGCTCGGAGGCGGTCCTCCCGATTGAATTGAAGTTCCGGTCCTCCCGGGTTGCTAGTTTCGGCGATAATCAATCAGATGAAGCAAGACACGAAGACATCGATAGGCTCGAGGAAGCCAGGGAAGCAGCATTGATTCAGTCGGCCAAGTACCAACAGGGCCTGTGTCGCTATCATCAGCGCAACGTACGGGGCCGTGCGTTCTCCAAGGGAGATCTGGTCCTCCGAAGGAATCAGAAGCACGAGCATAAACTCTACCCACTTTGGGAAGGCCCCTATATGATCGCTGAAGTGATCAGCTCGAGGGCTTACCGGCTACAACGCGAAGACGGATCTGAAGTGCCTAATACCTGGAACATCGAGCAGCTACGTCGTTTTTACTCTTAAAGTCTTGCATTCAAGCATTGTATATTTAGTCTCCCTTTTTGACTTGCTACTCAGCCGTAAACGACTGGGCAGTAAGTCGGGGGCTACACTAAATAGTGTGCGGAGTCAACCGCACCCTATCTTATCAATAAAAGTTGTTTTCTCTTTACATGTGTCGATCAAATTCGGGTATTATGAAAATTCTTGAGTAATGGCACTAAGTACTTGCCAAAGACAACGTTTAGCTACTCCGTAGTTGCATGGGAAGAAAACCAAGTGCTAATTCCTGGCACTCGGGGGCTGGACCAGTCGGCAATAGCGTTTCATGAAAAGGGATAAATCTTACTACTCGAATAAATAAGACAACAAGTATCGAGGATCAATCACGCGTTTGAGCAACATACACATCTACAGATCTAAATGTTTAACCAGATGGACAGCAGTCGGGCGAACTTCTTCCAGTAAAACGCAGGCCTTCTCCTCGGTGCACGCAAATCCTTCCTTCACGGCCTCGCAGTCTAGACGGGGGAAGTTTGATTTTGCAATTGTGAGGCCTTGACTGGTACATGTTATGGCTGCCTCCGCGTGAAGACATTGATTCGCTCAGGAACATCATCAAGACGGGCCACGAGGAGGTCAGAACCAGTCGGTAGCTCTTCTTCAGGGTAAAGGCATTGGAGCGTCGGAACTATTCCTACTAGAGCACGACGGCGAAGCTCGTGGGAGGTTTTCACTTTGTCATCAAGGACCTGGAACTGCGCCCTGGTCTTCTGCCGATACTCTGCACAACCAATCGGGTGTGACAAATCAGTCGGACATCAGTGGGGCTGAGCCAGGGAGAGTCAGCGGTGGAAAGTTACCTTCCTGCTCTTTAGTGATGTGACCATGCACATCATAGATAGGACCAACATTACGTCAACATGGTGGTCATCAAGAGTTTCATTCAATTCTTCGCCAGCATGGACGTCGATGAGCCTTCGATCGACTACTTCATCTTCAACCTCTTCATCTACGACAAGTTGGCGACACTTCACGGCATCCTCTACATCATCTACATCAGCTATGGTGTCATCATCAAATATATGGCATCATCGACCCGCACCATGGCCAGGCCGCGTGCATAGGAGGCAAGCTTTTCATGCTGATATCGCGATGTCGCCGCCAGCTGTTCGGCCTCCACCGTGGCCACCTCCCCAAGCTCAAGACGTATTAAAGGAAGGCGCGTCTTCACCTCTTCAGCACCCTCTGGTCCCACAAGTCACGTCCCTGCAAGGCCGGCTCAAGAAAGAGCCCAAGTTGTCCACGAGTCCGGTTCGGTCATTTTCGTGCAGTCAACTTAAAACGGATGCCCCGGTCTCATACGGACTCCGTTTTGGACGTTCTTGGTATGCACGGATAATCCCTCGACGAGATCTTTCCAACGGAACCAGTCCCACTTCTAAATTCTTTACGGATCAACGGAAATCATTGAAACAAGATTGCGACCAGAATCTGCCAGGCGCTGTGGCGCTCCACTTTGGGCCCATGGCCCATGTACCTCATAGGGCTGCGCCCCAAACCCTAGCCGTCATTATAAATTCAGTAGCTGTCGCTAGTTTAGACTTGGGTTTTACTTAGATTATTCTGCCGTTGCAGTTTCGCCGTGTATCGGTTTGCTGAACCCCAACTTGTGTGCTTAATCGGTAATCTGTAATATTGAGATTTCATCTACCGTGTTCTTGCTTGTGTTCTCGATTCGCTTGCAGGAACTAGCCTTCGTGGTGAGGTCAACCATGTCTTGGCGTGGTTGATAACGAACGGAGACAGTGATGTAGCGATTGCAGGCTTAGATCTAATCTGATTGGAAGTCGGATCGTCAACGTCGAGTTCTCCACCAATCGTGTTTACCCATACCTGTCGGAAGATCGGGACCCCGTTCCCCATCATTTAGCCGATTTCTCGGCTTGAGTGTTGGCTCGGAAGACTTCATCCGCCAGGGCCTTCTGCCTCGCCTCCAGCGCTACATTTGAAGGCAAATCTCATAGATTATCGTCTAAGGAGTATTCTTTTTGTAAAGGTTTAGCACCATTCGGGATCTATACCTCGGATGGTGTTGGACTCTTCCATGTGGCGGAATCGGAGTTCAGTCACCTCTCGTTGGAGCTCTTCGATCCGGCCGCGGTATTGCGACTTAACGGCATATAAAGCATTGTCAAACTCGTCGCTAGACTTTAGCTCGCCCACTGTTTTCTCCATGCACTGGGTCTTTTGCTTCGACCCCTCTTTCATACGCTGCATGGAAAATGGAGGGAGATTAGTGGAAGTTCCTTATGCAAAGCGAGGATTCAGTGCATAAAAAGGCTCTACCTTGTATATTTTGGCTTGGACTACTGCTATATTGTCTAGCACTTCCCACTCTTCGGCCTCCTGCCCATCGTCGACTTCGTAGCCCCCCATCTCCTTCCTCCACTTCAGTCGGAAGGGTGGAGTGTGAGTTGTGGCGGAAAGGCGAGGGATCTCCTCGATTTCTGGTTCCGAGCTCCCTGGAGCTGGGGCTGGGATTTTCCCCTTCGTCGACGTGGATTGGCGAGTGGCAGAAGATGGACCGGAGTCTTGGCAAGGAGCGGCGTGTCGAGTCGAGTCCTCTGCTGATTGGGGCTCGGCTTGGCAATCGGACCTTGGAGGCATCGAGGCTGGCACCTTGCTGGCTTGAGAGCTTGGCGGTTCGTCATCATCGTCGACAGGTTTTCTGAAAGCAGTTGAAGATTATCAAGACACATATTCCTTACAAGTTGTAAGGGGAAAATGTCGTGAGGGAATACCTTTGCGACGACATAAACTTGAACCCAAATCAGACGCCCGAATCACTCAGGCCGGAGCTGGGAGGTCTCTCCGCCCCGACGTGGCCGCTGGGCCAGTGGATTGGGGAGACGGAGGGCTTTGTGGCTGCTTCGCCAGAGCCGAAGGCGACCTCGTTGCTGGGCTGCGGCGGCGCAGAAGCGGGACATTGTCTTCATCATCATCCTCGTTCGAGTCCTCCGAAGCGATCCCTTTACCTTTCTTCGCGGGAGGAGCACTAGCCGAGTCCCCTACGGGACGCTTACGCGGTGCCTCCTTATGGCTCGGGACCTCTGGGACTGGATAAGTGGAGAAGAAGGCCGTGCATCCCTGCATGTGTATAAGATCAGAATGAGTTTGATGTCGTTCCCAAGAACGGCGGTTGAGTTGAGAAAGATCTTTTCCTTACCGATGGTGGAGGGTATGACAGGCGATACGCCGCCGGGCAGTCTGTGTGGACTATTTCCTAGCCAGGAGTGAAGAGTTCGGCCACTCGGCTGATTGTGTCCTTCTGCAAAATCGGGTCCTCAGTTTCCCGAGTGGCGTCTTGTGGCCCCGAGTACTCGAAGGCGAGATGCACCCTCTCCTTAATAGGCTGGACACGGCGCTGAGTGTAGTTCCAGACTACGCCAATGCCTGTCAGCCCTGACACGGCGGAAGGTGTAGTTCCAAACTACGCCGATGCCGGTTAGCCTGGCGGATTTCAATCAGCCAAGGAGGACGAGAAGTTCCTTTACTTGGCTTCCTTCGCTCTCGGCGAGAGGAGAAGACCAGGAGGGACGGATTGTGGGGCATTCTCCGGAAAATGAAGGAAGGACTGTAGGAGAGTTGGCACAGTAAAACCGCTCCGAGTGCCAACCCTTGTTGGAGGTTCTCAAAGGAAGATCGAAATAAAATTTCCTAGCCCCTTCCCGCAGCTGAAATCCCGTGCCCCCTGCGGCTCTGGGAGAAGTCTTATTGGGGAAGGGCTTACGGAGATAGAGACATCTGAAGAGGTTGAAATGAGGGGCGATCCCGAGAAAAGTTTCACAGATGTGGATAAAGATCGTAATTTGAAAGATGGAATTGGGGTTCAAGTGAGAAACATTGATCCCGTAAAAATGCAATAATCCTCGGAAGAAAGAAGAGCAAGGAAGGCCGAAGCCGCGAAGAAAGAAGGACTCAAATACCACCACTTCATCGGAACGAGGGGTGGGGCAGGACACATCGGCGGTGGCGCGCCACGAAGCAAACTCTTTGGAGGGGAGCACGCCGATGGAAACAAGCTTCTGTAGCCTCCGCTCGGTCGAGATGGACTTCATCCACTCCTTGCCGCTCTTGGTCGTCCTCGCAGCGACGGGAGATGGGGGAGCCATTGCAGATCGGAGACGGTGGCGGCGGAGGACGCGACGGAGAAGAACCCTAGCGGCGGAGTTCGCTGGGGAGGATCAAAAGACCGACGCAAAAAGTGGGCGAGGTGAACTAATTTTGTTCCCCTGTTCCTAATTTATCGCTATACGCTGCGTTTCGCATTCTGGGCCGGGCCTTTATCTAGCGCTGGATGCGGCCTTTTCGAGAGGGCTCGGATAACCACTCGGGTGGCCTAGTGATTTCTCCCGAGATGTTTGCGTACACATTGGGCGCCGATCTGGGAGCGCGCGGTTCTAACTACTCGGATGAAGCAATATTGGTTGCGCATTCAAGATTAAAATCAGAAGATTGACGCAGGATTTCCAAAAGATTTTCATTGAAATGGCTCTTAGGCCTAAGTACACATATTTCACGGCACGGCACAATGAGCTAGGATCGTTGCTGGCTCGCGGAGAGGCAAAAGAAAAAGAAGACTACTCCAATGGCCACTTCACATCAAGGATGTAGGCCACCAGCGCGTCTTTCAGCGGGGTGCGGACTGGGAAGAGACACGGGTGGACGTGGACTAGGATCCTGATGGCCTGCTGAGCGGTTTGCTCCGCATACTCCCTCTGCCACCGCTGCCATTCGGCGGCCTTCACGGCAATGGCGGCGGCAATGCGGGCACGCTCCTCGATGCAGGTAGCCTCCCAGGGATCCATTGCCTTCTCCTTGATCTTCTATTTCGTTCGAAGAAACAGGAAGAGAGGAGAGGTCTTGGTGAATGGAAAAGGAGAAGACTCGAAAACTCGTAGATTGGATGAGGAGCAAGACGCTGCATTTGGATTTCTTTTATATCTGAAGAAGTTCAAAAGACGCGCCTCGTAATCCGTTTCGAACACAGTAAAATCATCATGACGATGGGATAGAAGTAGATACGGTTACTTTTCCTGGCGGAAGCGCGTGACGCTCCGACTGTGTGTGAAAGGCGCGAAAACTCTTCGCCTTCCCTTTAATGGGCTTGGGCCAAATAAGAAAAGGGCGATCCCCTTAACAGGCTTTCTTAACACGCCGCTAACGGTGGCACTGTGTTAACATCGAGCCTAATTCAGCCTCGGTACTCCCTGGAGGGCATATGACCGGAAGCGTCAAAATAAAAAATGTTTCACGGCATACTCCATGTTGAGTCACTAGCTAACTTCGCATGCTCCAGATTGGGTGTTGGTGAAATTTGGGTACAGTTTCGGAGGTATGCCTTTCTTAAGGTCGCCAGTTGTATACCGCTACCCGGATACAAATACCTCTCGGCCAAATTGTTCCCAATCGGTACGCGCCCCTAGGGGCCAATGGCTGATCCCTTCTCTGGTCAGCACAGGTACCACTCGGCTAAAAGATGCGCCCCATATTAGGCCCAGTGCTGGTTCTTACAAGTTGAGGCCAGGCGTCTGATGCTGATATATTTTGAAACGCTTAATTTACAGCATGCTGCAAGACAGAACCTGTAATTGCGTGGCTTAAGGCATGCCCTATGATGGGTCAATTGCTGCTTTCACAATGTGACGGTAGATGTCAAGTAGCCGAACTCGTTTGTTGAGGTGACGTGTCCAATGGGCCAAAAGAAGTTCGAGTTTTGGTATTGCCAATCCAGGTGTTGCTTCAATATAAAAACTAAGATTTCTTGAATTCTTTACAATCTCTTTTCAGATTACAGGAGACATTGGCAGAACCAGTCGGCTGGACATCTGCCTTGATCGTAAAGCACTCGGGGGCTACTGTAGACTACATGGGCCCCGGGTATCCTCTAGAAGGCCCATAAGGGAACAGATGGGAGCGATCCAAGTCGACCGATTGGATGAGGACCACTCGGACTACGGTTTACTTGAATATCAAGGAAGTACCCGAGGATATGATCAAGCTCCATGTAATTAGGAGATCAATACCTGCATGTCATGTAACGGCATAATAGAATTAGGTATCGTGTATCACATGTTACCATATAACTCTTGACGGCGTGTTCACCGCTCAACCACTGCGGATCACACCCCTGGTCAGATTTTGTGTCTTGCTAGCCTATCGGCCGAGCTCGATTCGATTGAGCGCTGGACGCAGCAAGGAGTAACACGCGGGGATTACCCAGGTTCGGACCCCCTCGCGGGTAATAGTCCTACTCCTCCTCTTGATTAGCGTCCCCTCGTACAAATTCATTGCCGGCGGTGACCCCCCAGTTAGTCACCAGTCGACATTATGGCAATTCATGTGACAACAATAGCACCAGAGTCAGCTTTTGGTACTGGTGGGAGGGTAATTAGTCCACATCGTAGTAGACTTGCACAAAAATGGTAGAAGCACTTATGTGTGTGTACAATCTTTGTCTCGTGCCAACATGCTAGGTAAATATTAAATTCCTTAGGACCAATTCAATATTTAGTTTGTTATGTGCTAATAGAGGCTCATGGCTAACTTTTCAATAATCTATGGAAATAGGGCCTGATGGCAACACTCATAGCACGTTGATGACTTATCTTTGTGACGAAGAGGAAGCAATGGTAATGTGTTGTTATCATTATTTTTCCCAAATTTGGTACTGCTTGCAAATTGCAATTTGAACTTTGAAGTAATTGTTGTAATCTTATTTTCAGGAGGATATCGAGTCGGCTGTCGTTGATTGATGGCTTGATGCTGAATAGTGAATACTTAAGGTTGCTACTTGCTGCTGCAATTTGATGGCTGTTAGATGAATACCTGCTGGTGCAATTTGGTGGTTGTTAGTTGAATACTTGATGTTTGATGGCCGCTAGATGGCTGGTAGACATTTGGTTAAACTATGAACTAGTAAACTTGTAATCTTTGTGCCTTTGAGGCTTTGACCCTTTGTGGTGCTGGTGGCTGATACATACATACTTTGATGGTGATGGTGTTGTACTATATCTATATTACTATTGTTGTTGGAATGTTGCTGTATTGAACTATTTATGGTGATGGTGCATTGGTGCTGTACTATTGTTTGTTCTTTGCAATTTTTGTTGGTCCGTTGGCGATGGTGTCATCATTTATTCATGTCTATTAGTCTATGTCTTATTGTTATTGAATATATGATCAATTATGCTAGTAGAGTGGAATTTAAATTTTCCTGCTATATGCTATATTGCTTTCTCACATTTTCAATCAGTTAATCTCACAGTAAAACACAAACCCGTGGGCCACCCATCGGGTTGCGGGTTCGGGTTCGGTTTTGTGCCCATATTTAATTTCGAGTTCGGGTCGGGTATTCAGTTTCGGGTTTTAGGTCGGGTCTGGTTCATCTCCACTCGGCAGGACCCGACCCGCTGCCATCCCTATATGTATATAACATGGGTGTCAAAATATTCATGGCACTAGTATTAGCAAATGCATTATCCATGGTAATAGCAAAAAATTTATCAGTTATTTCAAATTCTTAAACAACGTTCATGATGCAATCAACAATTTTCTCACCTGTGTAATTAACATCAATAAGTTGAAGAGCAATTATTTTTTCTCAATCTATCAATTTTGGTTAACATAATGAGCAGCAACACTTAAATAATCTTCTCTAGCCCTACCAGCGCAGATGTTCGAAGTTAACGAAATAGAAAATGTGCAAGTTTTAAATTGTTCTTTTAACTTTGCCTTGTTGGTGTTATACAATTTTTTCAAATCTCTAATGGTTGTTTGACAAGAAACACTAGTAAACCTTGGATTATGAGCTGTTTTAATATATTCTTCAAAAACAGGAGAATAACCAAATCCTAAGGGTAAATCTTCAGAAGCTATTAGCTAACATAATGCCTCTCTAGCTACCTCGGCATTATACCCCCAGTTACTTACTGAACCATCAGGATTGTAACACAACTTTTGCTGTCTCATTTGAACTTCTTTCTTTTTCTTACACGCCATAGCGTGCCTCTCAAATGTCCCGTATCCGAGCCAGTCATCGCTGATAACTCTTGTACACAAATTTTACATTTAGCTGCATATCTCCTTAGCCTGTTGTGCACAAGGTGCTTCAACTTCTCGTAGTCTTTCCACACATCCGACCGGTTCGCTCAAGCCCGCTTCCATCTGACGGTATCGAAGCCGAAAGCACAAGTTGAACCGGATGCGCATCCATAGGGATGATCCTCAGTTAGTTCCTTGAGTTTCCGTTTCTTGAACCCGATCTGATAGACTTTGACTGATTGGTTCATACTTCAGAGTACTCAAGTCCTAATCCAAACTGGTTAAGGTGAAATTCGTCGTACGGAGAACGATCATCAGCCATTTCGGGAAGCTTTGTATATGAAATAATGAAAGAACAATTAATTTAGGATTATACCAAACAAATCAGCTATATAACACAAATACACTTACGGAAATATACAAACCTCACCGGACACACTAACAAATCTAGAAGTTTGAAATATTCTTTTCGAAATATTTGTAACTTCCCTAAATTTGCCAAAAAATTGTACAGATTTCTAGCTTACAAGTCACAAATTGCAATGCACATGAAAGACTCAAGAGAATGGGGTTGCAAGTGTGGTTGGCTGATGAGGAGGTGGTGGTCAGGTGGGTGCCTATTTATAGAAAAAAATCTAGGATTTTTAGGCTTTTTTTTCTATATTTTATGAAATTTTAATGCCTTAAACGGCTAAGTTTACAACAACAATAAAAAAAGAGAACCGAACCGACAAACGAACCGGGCCACCCGGTTCGCTGTGCAATAGTCGCCACATGGCGTCCTGCGATTGGCGCAGGCGCTGCACCATGCGGGGCCGTGGGCGTGCTACTGCATCGAGCCGCCATGTGCCGAGCACGGGTTGGATGGGGCGGTGGCTGGACGGGAAACGGCGCGGGCGCCGGTGCACGTATCGCTGGGAGCGGGGCTCACGGGACGCGTGATGTGGTCAGCTTGGCCGATAGGGCGGGAACGCGGCGCTGTGGGACACGTGGTGGAGCCAGGGCGGGCAGTGGACGACACACGGTGCATGGGCTGACATGCGCAGGACCCGTGGCGGGGCTGCACTAGCAACCACAGCCTCCTACGATCCTAGGGATGCCTGGCGCGATGTCGGCGGCGGAGCTGAAGGCTCGCCGGAGACGCCAATTAACCGAACGCATCTACGAGCCATGAAATCCAACGAGGAGCAAGAGGAGGTGGATTGGGTGCTCACCGGGCTCAAGGACGGGCAAGCGGCGGAACCAGGCGACCGGCGACGAAGAGCTTGACGGCGGCTGAAACAGGGGCGTCGTGGGCACTCCGAGCGCCACCGCTGAAATTGAGAGGGGATAAAGCTTAGGGAAGGTGTCAAGAAGCTTTGGGTGGAAAGAATTTGACCCACGCTCACGCAATCGTCGAGGATTTCTCCGGCGCTGGCGCGGTGAAAATTGGGGGAAACGGGGAAGCAGAGCCAGAGGGGGCCTCGGCCTTGGTTTTAAGGCACGGGATGATGGGCAAGCCCGAAGGCGCTCTCAGCGGCGTGGGGACACGAGTGGGGCGGCGAGGTGATGCGCACGTACGGCGCGGGCAGGGCCGAAGCGGCGCGGCGCGACTCTACGTGACACGACGGCCAGTGACGCGGTGATGATGGTGCGAGCGGCGCGGCGTGGCAGAGACAGCAGCAGGCCGAGCAGCGGCAGGGCCATCGGGCAGGGTGAGAGAAGGAGAGGAAAAGGTAGAGAGAAGGAGAGAGGCTGTGGGACCCATGTGTCAGTGCGAATTCAGTTGAATTTTGAAATTCAAAAATTTTGAATTTTCCCCAAAATTGGGTACAGGTTGGTTATAAATAAGACCTCTCACATCACTTTGTAACACACACACACCATTTGGAATTATATTTTGTGATTAACAAGGGTAGTCTTAGAGCATCCCCAGCAGGCTGCCGAAACTACTATAGCTATAGTAACCGCGCCCAAAAATTTCAACAAACTGCAGACTCGATTGCTTGCTAGCTGTGCATGTTAGTGCTGATTGGGGGCCTTGATTGGGGGTCTCCTGGGGATGCTCTTAGTAGTTTGGGAGTTAGAGTCGAGTCGAGCTACGGCTTAGGGTTCAGGAAGTGTCTTCTAGAATACGGGTAATAGCTCTTGTATCTTTACCTTTTCCTATAAGAATTTGATTTATAATACAAGTTCATTTCTTTATGTAAGTTGAACATTTATATTCCCCATAGTTGAGAGTGTGAAATCGTTAGAGCCCTATTTAAGTCCGTCTGGTATCGAGTCTGGGTTCATGCTCAAAATACTTATGCTGCCTAAGTATTGGACTTAGATCGCTCTTCAAGGATATGAAAGGAAGTGACCAGCTCTAGTGGCAAACGTGGTGTTTGAAACTAGTTCTACCTCGGTAGACAACTAATTCAACGGTGGTGCGGTAGGTAGTAGGTGGTGACATCCCTGCTATCTGAGTGGTATTAGCTTTTGTGAAGTTCACCCCATTAGTCTCAGTCCAGTCAAGCCCAATCGGAGGTGAACATAATCATCCGGTGTTCTTAACTGATAGCGGGTGGTAGTGAATCGGCCAAGCTCCGAGGAGTTCTTAAACAATTATATCATTCATTTATCTACTAGCTCAAACTTAGTAATTGATTAAACTTACCGTAGGAACATTACACTCGTCTCGTTGACCTCCCAGCTATCTGAGTCTATCTGTTTTATCTCCTGCACTCCTGTGTGTGTCACTCTTTATCTTTTCTTATCGTTATCCTTACCCCTGCTATTTATATTAGCATGTGTCTTAAAAAGTAGAGATAAGAATATCAACCGATAGTGATATTATTACCCGTGTTTCCTGAGGATAAATACAAATAAGGTAGTCTCTACAGTGATTAGCATGTGACTGTTGTGTATTAATCATGTGCTTTCATTCGGTGGGATTAAGATGCTTCATGCTTGTTACTCTTGGTGCTTCCCGGCAACTAGATAGCATGGGAGGTGTCATGCTTTGGTGATTTTCTCAAGAAGTTAGCAAGAATGCCCAGGCAATCCATGTAAATGGCTTTGGTGTTTGCCATCTCCGGAGAGGAAGAACTACCGGCCACTAGTGGATTAGAGGCAGTTGTTTCAAGCGGGAGCCAATCTTTATATGGGACTTAGCCTCAACGTGGATTAGCGAAGACCGGGAAGTCCCCAAGCACCACGATGATTTGTTACCTTTACTCATTGTCTCCATGCAATCTCACAAGTGTTGGTTGAGCCACGTATATTCACTATACCATTGCAAATTATTAGCGTCTTACTGTGTGTCGGAATATACCATATATACCGTCGAACAGTTAGTTGGCAAAAAGTATTACCGACTGACTTAGGGTGTTGGCTAAAGACCCGTTGGCAAAAGTCTTTACCGACAGACTTTTTATTACCAACGGACTATAACTCGGTAATTTGCCAAATTACCGACTAACAGTACGTTGGCATTTTTCAATATTACCGACATTTAGTCTATCAGTAGTGTTCTGTTTGCCGACTTCCAATCCATCGCGCTTAAACAAATTGCTGACTGACAGAACGATGGCATTTCTTATAATTACCGACTTGCAGTTCGTCGGTAGTGTTCACTTTGTCGATAATTAGTCCGTTGCCATGCTAATTTTGCTGACACTTGGTGTGTCACTATTCTTTACCTATTTTTTTTAAAAATATTATTCCCCATACATCAATTCTCATTATACATGACATGATGCAATAAATATCTCATTTCATATAATACCGCACATCCAAAAGATAGATAGCGCATCCAAAAGATATATAGTACATTATTCAACATATCATTTATCCAAAAAATATGCACATCGAACTAACTTATATAGTCGTTGCACCATATCGTCTATCCAAAATATAGCATATCATCCCACTAACATAGAAAGAGTCTAGCGTGCATATTTAACAGGTAGTATAGATTATAAGACCATTTCAAGTGTTTTGGTCATCAAAAGGGAGAACACTTTCATTTGTACAAGCACACGCATACACAAAAGACCATTTATCTTCCATCCAAGCTTTATCCATATGAGAGAGAGAAGTATCCAGCCTCCATGCATGTATTAAAGTTTAGAATCATTAAACTATGGCCTTCCATTTTTACCCAAAAAAGAACATTTATTAGTGGCATGAAAAGATAGATCAAGGTAGTAATTACATCTAAACATTTATTAGGCATTAATTACATCTTAGCTTTGTTTTCATATAATCCCTATTGAAGGAAAACAAAAGCATATAGATGATAGCTTAGTAAATTCGAAGATTCGCCCAGATTTTGCAAAGTAAGTGGAGCAAGTTCCAATAGTGCATAACAAGTCATCGACACACAAGTCCAAACATATTATTTCATACTTGGATCTTCACATCCCAAGCCCATTATGATCATCAAGAAATGATCAGCTGGCCAATCCATGCAAGGTTCAAAAGAAACAAGAGATAAATCACTCCACACAATACAAGGATGTTTATGTACCTGCAGTCTGGGAGCAAGATAACCTCTTTGCAGGATTCATCAACAAAAAATTTATAAGTTAGTAGCTAGTTAGCAATTAAATATTAATATAAACAATACATACTCTACAATATTACTTTATGGCATGGCCAGGCAATGCGCTTCTTGTAAGCATCTGCCATAGTTTGCAAATCACCATATGGTCATGGCAGATCAACATCTTTTTTGTACACAAAATCCACGCGAACTTCATAGAACTCCCTTCCAAGGCAAATTCATCCTACCTTAGTTTTTGGGTCAGTTGATACAATAGTTGCCTTATCCACAAGAGTGTCAAATCTGACCAAAGCATATAATATTACCTCATTTTGAACCTACAACACATATTGCATTTTTAAATTATACAGAATGTAAAACATAGAATCAAAATATGACAAGTTGAGGAATTACAAAATTCAAATCTTCAGTAGAAAATGTTTCACGATGCACTGGAGGTACCATATTGGTCAAGACTCGTCTATGGACAGGAGAAATGCTCTCTTCTTCCACCTGCATCACATATTACATTTTTACATATGAGGATTTGAAAACATAAAATAGGATTATTTGTATGACAAGATGAGAAATTACAAGGTTTTCATCTTCATCAGGAAATATGTCATGATTTATTGGAGCAACCGTTCTGCTGAATGATCGCTTATGGGCAGGAGAGATGTCTTCTTCCACATTGACTTGATAAGCAAACTCACCCACACTTCAATTTTCATTTTGACCATTGTAAATAGGTGATTCACGATGCCTTGATTTCTAAAGACAATAAAACAATGGTAGAAAAGTTAGGCAAAGGAAAAACAATTGTTTACTCCAACATGATGCAGCGACAAGAGCTATGTAAATATTTTACTCACCCGAGAATTAGAGCCATGCAGTGAAGTGCTTTCCACATTATGCATCCCTCGAAAAAGATCCATGAATTGTTGAAAATTTTTATTTAATTCTGCTTTCATTTCTTCTTTCATGTCTTCTTTCATTTGACTCATTTCTTGCCTTAAAGCTTTGATCACTTCGCCAGATTGTTGTAGAGCTTGCATTGCCATCTGAAGCTTGGTGGATATTTTTCTCTGTATACCAGGTGTACCCACTTCTTGTGGACGTGCTCCTAAGCCTAAGAGATGAACACGTCCTTTTGGCTCCTTCTCTCCTAAAACATGTGCATATAAATCACCTTCTTGAACACTCCTTTCTATCAATTCTAGATTGTTTTCAGCTGCTTCTTTAATTTGTTCTGCAAAAGAATGAAGTGGGTAAATAACTTCATGCAACTAACATCCCACATGCACATTTTGTAAAAAACTCACAATTATTGAATCTGCTCTAGGTAGATGATCTCTATTTCTATTTCGACGTGTATGCGTTTCAACATATATTTCAACTCTCCTGGCTGGGTATCCTAATTTATCACTCTACACGAAATGTGGTATGCAACATCATATAATAATTTTTCAGTAAGGAAAAATTATACTTTTGATTCACTTTTGTGAAATTACCAGTTCGTGTGCAACACGAGCGAAACGCTTGGTGCCTGCAGTATGTAACATGGACACCTTTGAAAAACTCTTTTTAGTTTTCAAGGTCCGAGCTTGGACCACAAATAAATTGAGAAAACTTTGTCACTACCAGACACCAACTCATGCTCAAAAATAGATAATCGAGCACCTCAAGCAAATGTAGATACAAGCCTGAACAATTATCACGCTAAGGAAAAAATAACAAAGGTAACAATCTGCATGCAAAGGTTACAACTTACTGTATGTACGAGTGTCTTAACTAGCTAGTAATTATCAGCTTATATAGTCACAGCAGGTTACAAACTTACAACTTACAAACTAATTAATTAGTACTAGGATGCAACTCAGGCAAGAGGGAGAGGTGTCCAAGGCTACTGCTGCTTGTTGGCCGGGATTGTTAGATAAGTCCTATGCATGCATTTTCAGTTTCAGAGTTAATAATTGCTGTCAGTTTTTCAGTTCTAACTGCTGGTTCAGTTTTCAGTCTTTATTTGGTCAGTTGCACTTTGCTGATTAATAAGATCATGCAAGCGCAGGTTGTGGGTGTTTATGGCCACAATCAGGAGTTATGAGATTGTGGCTAAGTGGGTATTGTAATAGTCTATATATGCTTATAAAGAGATATGGAAAAGCTGCCGCTTTGCAGCCCAAATCTTACCTCTGTTCCTGAGTGATTCTAACATTTGGTATCAGAGCCGTGTTAGAGACCCTGGTGAGGTTCTCCACTGAGTGTTAGCCATGGAGGTTGGTGGTCGCGGTGCTGGTGGGTGAGGTGTTGGAGGCAGAGGTGACGGTGGCGCGGAAGGCGGCGGTGCCGCGGGTGGTCGCGGCGGCTGTGGTGGCAACGGCTCCAGGACGCCCCAACGGCGACCCATGCCGTCGCCCTCACCCCCACCACGTCGTGGTAGGAACCGCGATGGAGAAGCGCGCGAGGTTGTCGTCGAGCGGGTGATGAACGGAGCATCAAGCTCCATCAAGTACCCCATGCTCTCCCGCACCAACTACGTCGAGTGGGCTCTAGTGATACGGGTGAATCTTCAAGCGCAAGGCCTGTGGGATGCAATCGACCCCGGCACCGACGACTTCCAAGATGATCGAATGGCGCTGTCCGCGATTCTTCGCGCGGTGCCACCGAAGATGTTGGCGACACTCGCTGTCAAGGACTCAGCGAGAGAGGCATGGGAGACAATCAAGACCGTCCACATTTTTGTGGAGCGGGTCCAGGAGGTCAATGCCCAGAAGCTTCGTCGATGATTTCTCCATGAGGATCTCCAATCTGGCCAACAATCTCCGTGTTCTGGGTGATCCCATCACAGATGCAGAGGTGGTGAAGAAGTTGCTGCAAGTGGTGCCCGATCGCTACACCCAAGTGGCGATCTCCATCGAGACATTGCTTGATGTTGGAGCACTCTCGGTGGAGGAAGTGACTGGTCATCTTCGTGCGGTGGAGCAGCGCTACCAGCGTGCTGCTAACACCGACGGCGCGGTCCAGCTTGATGCCAGCGGCAAACTACTGCTCACAGAGGAGCAATGGCAAGCTCGGCAATGGAAGAAGTTTGGCGATAACGCCAATTCCAGCAGCGTTCGTGGTGGCAGCAATGGTAGCCGTGGTCGAGGCGGCGGTAGCCATGGCCGTGGCGGCAATGGCGGGAAGAGTAGCTACTTCCAGTGCAAGAACTGCGGGGAGCGTGGGCATTGGGCTCGCGAGTGCCGCAGAAAACCAAAGGAGCAAGCTAATGTTGCTCAAGGTGATGAGGAAGAGGAGGCTACTCTATTGATGGCTCAGGGGAGTCTGGCATCTTCGCCTGTCGAGGCTCCGCCAATAGCCACCAGCATCGCCGTCAAAGAGGAGTGTGAGCTAGTTCAGTTCGAGCGGAAGGAGGAAGCAGAGAACATGGAGTGGGTGTTGGATACGGGCGCTACCAATCACATGACTGGCGTCCGTTCAGCCTTCACTGAGCTTGATGCAAGTGTCCATGGCTCGGTCTGCTTTGGTGATGGTTCATCGGTGCATATTGAAGGTCGAGGCACTATACTGTTTGCCTGCAAGAGGGGGCAGCACTGAGCTCTCACCTGTGTCTACTATATTCCAAGACTCACCACCAATATTCTCAGCCTTGGTCAGATGGATGAGGCGGGAAACAAGGTGGAGATCAATGGAGGGCAGCTACGTATTGTTGATTCATCAAATAGTTTGCTTGCTAAGGTACATCGTTCTCCAAATCGTCTGTACATTTTGAGGATTAAGGTGGCTAGACCTGTATGCCTAGCTGCAAGGGGGTCTGAAGTGGCATGGCAGTGGCATGCACGCTTTGGACATCTGAATTTTCCCTCTTTGCGCAAGCTTGCGCAGCTGGAAATGGTGAAGGGGTTGCCCAAGATCGACCACGGTGATCAGGTTTGTGATAGCTGCCTCATTGGCAAGCAGAGGCGCACCCCATTCCCCAAGGAAGCCAAGTACAGAGCAAAGAGGAAGCTGGAATTGGTTCATGGTGATCTTTGTGCCCAATCACGCCAGCGACACCAGCCGGTAATAGGTTCTTTCTTCTGCTTGTGGATGATATGACTAGATACATGTGGATTGTGGTGCTCAAGACCAAGGCAGATGCAGCAGCAGGGATTAAGCGAGTCCAGTGGCGTGCTGAGGCAGAAAGTGGATGTCGTCTCAGGGCACTGCGCACTGATCGTGGTGGTGAATTCACCGCGATCAATTTTGGAGATTATTGTGTTGAGCAGGGGGTGGAGCGCCATCTCACAGCGCCTTATTCTCCTCAGCAAAATGGCGTAGTGGAGAAGCGCAACCAATCCATTGTTGGGGCTGCAGGCAGCATGATGAAGGCGAAGGGTGTGCCAGTGCGGTTTTGGGGAGAAGCAGTGACCACGGCTGTTTTCCTTCAAAACAGATCTCCAACCAAGAAGCTGGAAGGGAAGACACCATTCGAGGCGTGGCACGGTGTACGGCCGGCGGTGAGCTTCTTTCGCACTTTTGGTTGCATTGGATATGTCAAGAACACCAAGCCACATTTGCACAAGTTGGAAGATCGCAGCAGGCCAATGGTTTTGTTAGGCTATGAGGCATATTCCAATGCCTATCGTCTATATGATCCTGTTGCAGATCAAATGGTGGTGTCTAGAGATGTGGTATTTGATGAAGAAGCAAAGTGGGACTGGAATGAAGGAGGAACTGGTTGTGGTGAAGAAGCTGAGCCTTTCATTGTGGAGTTTTGGGCGACCTCAATCAAGGCGACACTTGCTGGAGTGTCATCTCCTTCATTAGCTGGGGTGCCAAATCAAGTGTCACCAATGCCACTAGGTGGTTCTTCTCAGGGTTCACCGGCAATTGAGCCTGTGACACCATTGTCACATGATTCTGGTCTGGATGCATATGCTGATAATGATGAGGTACATCGATATCGCACTCTAGACAATCTTTTGGGTCCAGCGGCGACACCAGGGTGTTGACACAAAAAATATGGATTTCTGTGAACACACGTGCGGAAGCGTCAATTCAGTGATTGTGTCGCAACCAGAGACCAAGCGTGCCAGTCAATTTGACCTGCGAATTGACAAGGAAAAAATCGTCAGTAATATAGGCCTAACCGGCTTTTTAATAGCCAGATCAGGTTATTTGTAATCGGCTCTAAATTAACCGATTATGGGATCTATCGGCTTAATGCCAGATAGAGCAATTAAATAAGCATTCAAATCTAAATCTCACACTTATTTTTGGTATTTTTATATTAGCAATAAACCTTAATATCAATATATCAGATTAAACTAGGAAACAGATCGAATAGATTGGTCAGGCCAAGACAGTATTCAGATCTAAATCTAGATATAAACCAATAAACCGATGTAAAGGTCCAAAACTAATAAAAGTAGATGCAATACAGATCGGTAAACACTTGCACATGCAAGATCCTAAACAAGGCATACACAAGATCGATTGAACGAGGCAGTTGCATATATTGGATTTAGGGAAAAAGCATAGGAAGTATTTAATAATCGGCATTACAGGATAAACACACATTACAGATCGATTAAATCGAGACAGTGCAATATGCGAGAACACGTTAAAGATCGGTAAATCCCGAGACAGTTTAACATGCTTTGTATACATGAGATCAAATTGATGCAGCCATGCATACGGGTTACAAGGAGAGAATCGATTATCCCATCGAGATAGCTCTACCTGCGAGTTGAAGCCTTTCGACGAGGTCGATCGGATTCGAGAAAGTATTTGATGTATTGAGTATTGATCCCTTTTTCTCGATATCTAAGGTCCTATTATAGTGTTACAAAGTCGATACCGATACGACCTATTTCACGACGTCGCGTCTGATCCAATCGTATTCCCTTCGAAGTCTTGTATCTATCGGAATACTTCAATAATCTTTCCTTTTGCCAACGAAGTCCAATTCTGGATTCAGCCTAATAATTCCGATTTTACCCTTTTATCATATCCGATTTTCCTGCCAAATTTGGGTGTCAACACAGGGTTGATGCCACGAGACTTGGCAGCAGAGGAGCTTCATGTGGTGAGTGCTGAAGAACCAGATTCAGTTGAAGATGCACTGCGTAATCCAAATTGGCGCAGTGCTATGGAGGAGGAGCTTCGGTCCATCACTGAAAACAAAACTTGGAGTTTTGCTGAACTTTCGGCTGGACACCGCACTATTGGTTTGAAGTGGGTGTTCAAGGTGAAGCTTGATGAATATGGGTCGGTGGTGAAATACAAAGCAAGGCTTGTGGCAAAGGGATATATGCAAAGACAGGGGATTGATTATGAGGAGGTGTTTGCCCCTGTGACAAGGTTGGAATATGTGCGACTCATTCTAGCTATTGCTATCTACAATGCTTGGGAGGTACATCACATGGATGTGAAATCAGCATTTCTCAATGGTGAACTTGATAAACAGGTGTATGTTGATCAGCCTCCAGGATTTATTGATGTTGATCATGCAGGGAAGGTACTTCGACTGCATAAGGCATTGTATGGTCTTCGTCAAGCACCACGAGCTTGGAACACTAAACTTGATGCCACACTAGTCTCTCTTGGTTTCCATCGCAGCACTTGTGAACATGGTGTGTACACTCGTGGAGATGAAAGTAACCGATTGATAGTTGGAGTTTATGTTGATGATTTGATCATCACAGGGGGAAATGGCAGTGGGATCACCAAATTCAAGGGGGAGATGAAGATGCAGTTCAAAATGAGTGATCTTGGTACTCTGCACTATTATCTGGGTATTGAGGTTGCTCAAGGTGCTGATGGTATCAAACTTGGACAGTCGGCTTATGCTGAGAAATTGCTAGAGAAGGCTAGGTTATCAGGGTGTAATCCTTGTCAAACACCCATGGAAATGTGGCTCAAGCTCAGTAAGTACAGTTCAACTCCTGTGGTTGACACTACACTCTATAGGAGTTTGGTTGGTAGTTTACGCTATTTGCTGCACACAAGGCCAGACTTAGCATACTCTGTTGGATATGTGAGTCGGTTCATGGAGCAGCCTCATGAAGAACACTTCATTGCTGTTAAGCGCATTCTGCACTATGTAGCAGGAACCAAGGATTGGGGTGTTTTATGCAGTAGGCAAGAAGGAAGGTAACAAGGAGAAAGGTGATGCACAGTTGCTGGGCTTTAGTGACAGTGATATGGGAGGAGACATTGATGACAGAAAGAGTACTTCTGGTATAATTTTCTTCTTCAATGAAAATCCTATCACTTGGCAGTCTAACAAGCAGAAGGTTGTGACACTTTCCTCTTGTGAAGCTGAATACATAGCTGTAGCATCTGCAGCATGTCAAGGTGTATGGTTGGCTAAACTCATAGGTGAAATGCTTGGAGTTGAGCCAAGTGTACCAATTCTGAAGGTGGACAATAAGTCAGCTATATCCTTGATGAAACATCCAGTCCACCATGATAGAAGCAAGCACATTGATATGAAGTTCTATTATATCAGGGAGTGTGCTGAGAAAGAGCAAATTAAGGTGGAGTTCATTGGGACTGCCGAGCAGCTAGGAGATATTCTCACCAAGCCTCTTGGGCGAATCAGGTTCCATGAGCTATGCACCAAAATTGGTCTCTTTAATAAGGAAGTTGCAACAGGACTTAGGGGGTGATTGTTAGATAAGTCCTGTGCATGCATTTTCAGTTTCAGAGTTTATAATTGCTGTCAGTTTTTCAGTTCTTACTGTTGGTTCAGTTTTCAGTCTTTATTTGGTCAGTTGCACTTTGCTGATTAATAGGATCATGCAAGTGCAGGTAGTGGGTGTTTATGGCCACAATCAGGAGTTATGAGATTGTGGCTAAGTGGGTATTGTAATAGTCTATATATGCTAATAAAGAGATATGGAAAAGCTGCCGCTTTGCAGCCCAAATCTTACCTCTGTTCTTGAGTGATTCTAACACGGGCGGGACCGGGAGGAAGGGAGGCGCGTGCAGTGGGTCTTCCTGGGGTGCCCCGGGGTGGGCAAGGGCACCTACGCCAGCCTCTCGCAGCTTCTCGCCGTGCCACGCATCGCTACCGGCGACCTCGTGCGCGACGCCCTCGCTTCCCCCGGCCCCCTCTCCACGCAGCTTTCCGAGATTGTGAATCATGGGAAATTGGTTTCTGATGAGATCATCATAGATCTGCTGTCAAAGCGCCTTGAAGAGGGAGAAGGAAAAGGTGAATTGGGGTTCATCCTTGATGGTTTTCCAAGAACCATAAGACAAGCGGAAATACTTGAAGGGGTCACAGATATTGATTTGGTGATTAATCTCAAACTCCGGGAAGAAGCCCTGCTTGCAAAATGCCTTCGTAGAAGGATGTGTAGCCAGTGTGGAGGAAACTTCAATGTGGCCTCCATTGATATTGAGGGTGACAACGGCGGACCTCGAATGTACATGCCTCCACTACTGCCTCCTCCGCAGTGTGCATCAAAGCTGATCACTAGACCAGATGGTACTGAAGAAGTGGTAAAGGAGCGATTGCGTGTTTACCATGACTTGAGCGAACCGGTTGAAGATTTTTACAAAGCAAGGGGTAAACTCTTGGAGTTTAATTTACCAGGAGGAATACCTGAATCATGGCCAAAGTTATTGCAAGCCTTGCATATAGAAGACCCTGATAACAAAAGATCCGCAGCAGCATGATTATTCAGGAATGCTTATTAGACAATTGTAGTCTCTGTCAAACGTAATTAATTAATGAGCATTCCTTTTTTATCTCTAGAAGCAGTAGAATTTGTTCAGGGGTCAAAAATCATTTTGATCTGGCAGTCAATTGTATAGTTGATTGATGGGCCATGACCGGCCACCTGGCCAGGGACTGCTACGGCGGCGGCGGTGGCGGCGGGAGGTTCGGCAGCAGTGGAGACCGCTCATGCTACAACTGCGGCGAGGCCGGCCACATCGCTCGCGACTGCTCCAAGTGAGGGATCGCCTAAGTCACCTCCCAAATCTCTCTCTTTAAAGTGGGACTATTCCAACAATCTCCCCCTCACACATTGGGCCGAGAATGTTTGGAACCAGACGGGCCACCAAGACTCTGATACCAATTGTTGGCCGGGCCGTCCACATGGCGCGACCGCCGAGCACCCCCTCCCAAATCTCTCTCTTTAAAGTGGGACTATTCCAACAATCTCCCCCTCACACATTGGGCCGAGAATGTTTGGAACGAGACGGGCCACCAAGACTCTGATACCAATTGTTGGCCGGGCCGTCCACATGGCGCGACCGCCGAGCACCCCCTCCCAAATCTCTCTCTTTAAAGTGGGACTATTCCAACAATCTCCCCCTCACACATTGGGCCGAGAATGTTTGGAACGAGACGGGCCACCAAGACTCTGATACCAATTGTTGGCCGGGCCGTCCACATGGCGCGACCGCCGAGCACCCCCTCCCAAATCTCTCTCTTTAAAGTGGGACTATTCCAACAATCTCCCCCTCACACATTGGGCCGAGAATGTTTGGAACGAGACGGGCCACCAAGACTCTGATACCAATTGTTGGCCGGGCCGTCCACATGGCGCGACCGCCGAGCACCCCCTCCCAAATCTCTCTCTTTAAAGTGGGACTATTCCAACAATCTCCCCCTCACACATTGGGCCGAGAATGTTTGGAACGAGACGGGCCACCAAGACTCTGATACCAATTGTTGGCCGGGCCGTCCACATGGCGCGACCGCCGAGCACCCCCTCCCAAATCTCTCTCTTTAAAGTGGGACTATTCCAACAATCTCCCCCTCACACATTGGGCCGAGAATGTTTGGAACGAGACGGGCCACCAAGACTCTGATACCAATTGTTGGCCGGGCCGTCCACATGGCGCGACCGCCGAGCACCCCCTCCCAAATCTCTCTCTTTAAAGTGGGACTATTCCAACAATCTCCCCCTCACACATTGGGCCGAGAATGTTTGGAACGAGACGGGCCACCAAGACTCTGATACCAATTGTTGGCCGGGCCGTCCACATGGCGCGACCGCCGAGCACCCCCTCCCAAATCTCTCTCTTTAAAGTGGGACTATTCCAACAATCTCCCCCTCACACATTGGGCCGAGAATGTTTGGAACGAGACGGGCCACCAAGACTCTGATACCAATTGTTGGCCGGGCCGTCCACATGGCGCGACCGCCGAGCACCCCCTCCCAAATCTCTCTCTTTAAAGTGGGACTATTCCAACAATCTCCCCCTCACACATTGGGCCGAGAATGTTTGGAACGAGACGGGCCACCAAGACTCTGATACCAATTGTTGGCCGGGCCGTCCACATGGCGCGACCGCCGAGCACCCCCTCCCAAATCTCTCTCTTTAAAGTGGGACTATTCCAACAATCTCCCCCTCACACATTGGGCCGAGAATGTTTGGAACGAGACGGGCCACCAAGACTCTGATACCAATTGTTGGCCGGGCCGTCCACATGGCGCGACCGCCGAGCACCCCCTCCCAAATCTCTCTCTTTAAAGTGGGACTATTCCAACAATCTCCCCCTCACACATTGGGCCGAGAATGTTTGGAACGAGACGGGCCACCAAGACTCTGATACCAATTGTTGGCCGGGCCGTCCACATGGCGCGACCGCCGAGCACCCCCTCCCAAATCTCTCTCTTTAAAGTGGGACTATTCCAACAATCTCCCCCTCACACATTGGGCCGAGAATGTTTGGAACGAGACGGGCCACCAAGACTCTGATACCAATTGTTGGCCGGGCCGTCCACATGGCGCGACCGCCGAGCACCCCCTCCCAAATCTCTCTCTTTAAAGTGGGACTATTCCAACAATCTCCCCCTCACACATTGGGCCGAGAATGTTTGGAACGAGACGGGCCACCAAGACTCTGATACCAATTGTTGGCCGGGCCGTCCACATGGCGCGACCGCCGAGCACCCCCTCCCAAATCTCTCTCTTTAAAGTGGGACTATTCCAACAATCTCCCCCTCACACATTGGGCCGAGAATGTTTGGAACGAGACGGGCCACCAAGACTCTGATACCAATTGTTGGCCGGGCCGTCCACATGGCGCGACCGCCGAGCACCCCCTCCCAAATCTCTCTCTTTAAAGTGGGACTATTCCAACAATCTCCCCCTCACACATTGGGCCGAGAATGTTTGGAACGAGACGGGCCACCAAGACTCTGATACCAATTGTTGGCCGGGCCGTCCACATGGCGCGACCGCCGAGCACCCCCTCCCAAATCTCTCTCTTTAAAGTGGGACTATTCCAACAATCTCCCCCTCACACATTGGGCCGAGAATGTTTGGAACGAGACGGGCCACCAAGACTCTGATACCAATTGTTGGCCGGGCCGTCCACATGGCGCGACCGCCGAGCACCCCCTCCCAAATCTCTCTCTTTAAAGTGGGACTATTCCAACAATCTCCCCCTCACACATTGGGCCGAGAATGTTTGGAACGAGACGGGCCACCAAGACTCTGATACCAATTGTTGGCCGGGCCGTCCACATGGCGCGACCGCCGAGCACCCCCTCCCAAATCTCTCTCTTTAAAGTGGGACTATTCCAACAATCTCCCCCTCACACATTGGGCCGAGAATGTTTGGAACGAGACGGGCCACCAAGACTCTGATACCAATTGTTGGCCGGGCCGTCCACATGGCGCGACCGCCGAGCACCCCCTCCCAAATCTCTCTCTTTAAAGTGGGACTATTCCAACAATCTCCCCCTCACACATTGGGCCGAGAATGTTTGGAACGAGACGGGCCACCAAGACTCTGATACCAATTGTTGGCCGGGCCGTCCACATGGCGCGACCGCCGAGCACCCCCTCCCAAATCTCTCTCTTTAAAGTGGGACTATTCCAACAATCTCCCCCTCACACATTGGGCCGAGAATGTTTGGAACGAGACGGGCCACCAAGACTCTGATACCAATTGTTGGCCGGGCCGTCCACATGGCGCGACCGCCGAGCACCCCCTCCCAAATCTCTCTCTTTAAAGTGGGACTATTCCAACAATCTCCCCCTCACACATTGGGCCGAGAATGTTTGGAACGAGACGGGCCACCAAGACTCTGATACCAATTGTTGGCCGGGCCGTCCACATGGCGCGACCGCCGAGCACCCCCTCCCAAATCTCTCTCTTTAAAGTGGGACTATTCCAACAATCTCCCCCTCACACATTGGGCCGAGAATGTTTGGAACGAGACGGGCCACCAAGACTCTGATACCAATTGTTGGCCGGGCCGTCCACATGGCGCGACCGCCGAGCACCCCCTCCCAAATCTCTCTCTTTAAAGTGGGACTATTCCAACAATCTCCCCCTCACACATTGGGCCGAGAATGTTTGGAACGAGACGGGCCACCAAGACTCTGATACCAATTGTTGGCCGGGCCGTCCACATGGCGCGACCGCCGAGCACCCCCTCCCAAATCTCTCTCTTTAAAGTGGGACTATTCCAACAATCTCCCCCTCACACATTGGGCCGAGAATGTTTGGAACGAGACGGGCCACCAAGACTCTGATACCAATTGTTGGCCGGGCCGTCCACATGGCGCGACCGCCGAGCACCCCCTCCCAAATCTCTCTCTTTAAAGTGGGACTATTCCAACAATCTCCCCCTCACACATTGGGCCGAGAATGTTTGGAACGAGACGGGCCACCAAGACTCTGATACCAATTGTTGGCCGGGCCGTCCACATGGCGCGACCGCCGAGCACCCCCTCCCAAATCTCTCTCTTTAAAGTGGGACTATTCCAACAATCTCCCCCTCACACATTGGGCCGAGAATGTTTGGAACGAGACGGGCCACCAAGACTCTGATACCAATTGTTGGCCGGGCCGTCCACATGGCGCGACCGCCGAGCACCCCCTCCCAAATCTCTCTCTTTAAAGTGGGACTATTCCAACAATCTCCCCCTCACACATTGGGCCGAGAATGTTTGGAACGAGACGGGCCACCAAGACTCTGATACCAATTGTTGGCCGGGCCGTCCACATGGCGCGACCGCCGAGCACCCCCTCCCAAATCTCTCTCTTTAAAGTGGGACTATTCCAACAATCTCCCCCTCACACATTGGGCCGAGAATGTTTGGAACGAGACGGGCCACCAAGACTCTGATACCAATTGTTGGCCGGGCCGTCCACATGGCGCGACCGCCGAGCACCCCCTCCCAAATCTCTCTCTTTAAAGTGGGACTATTCCAACAATCTCCCCCTCACACATTGGGCCGAGAATGTTTGGAACGAGACGGGCCACCAAGACTCTGATACCAATTGTTGGCCGGGCCGTCCACATGGCGCGACCGCCGAGCACCCCCTCCCAAATCTCTCTCTTTAAAGTGGGACTATTCCAACAATCTCCCCCTCACACATTGGGCCGAGAATGTTTGGAACGAGACGGGCCACCAAGACTCTGATACCAATTGTTGGCCGGGCCGTCCACATGGCGCGACCGCCGAGCACCCCCTCCCAAATCTCTCTCTTTAAAGTGGGACTATTCCAACAATCTCCCCCTCACACATTGGGCCGAGAATGTTTGGAACGAGACGGGCCACCAAGACTCTGATACCAATTGTTGGCCGGGCCGTCCACATGGCGCGACCGCCGAGCACCCCCTCCCAAATCTCTCTCTTTAAAGTGGGACTATTCCAACAATCTCCCCCTCACACATTGGGCCGAGAATGTTTGGAACGAGACGGGCCACCAAGACTCTGATACCAATTGTTGGCCGGGCCGTCCACATGGCGCGACCGCCGAGCACCCCCTCCCAAATCTCTCTCTTTAAAGTGGGACTATTCCAACAATCTCCCCCTCACACATTGGGCCGAGAATGTTTGGAACGAGACGGGCCACCAAGACTCTGATACCAATTGTTGGCCGGGCCGTCCACATGGCGCGACCGCCGAGCACCCCCTCCCAAATCTCTCTCTTTAAAGTGGGACTATTCCAACAATCTCCCCCTCACACATTGGGCCGAGAATGTTTGGAACGAGACGGGCCACCAAGACTCTGATACCAATTGTTGGCCGGGCCGTCCACATGGCGCGACCGCCGAGCACCCCCTCCCAAATCTCTCTCTTTAAAGTGGGACTATTCCAACAATCTCCCCCTCACACATTGGGCCGAGAATGTTTGGAACGAGACGGGCCACCAAGACTCTGATACCAATTGTTGGCCGGGCCGTCCACATGGCGCGACCGCCGAGCACCCCCTCCCAAATCTCTCTCTTTAAAGTGGGACTATTCCAACAATCTCCCCCTCACACATTGGGCCGAGAATGTTTGGAACGAGACGGGCCACCAAGACTCTGATACCAATTGTTGGCCGGGCCGTCCACATGGCGCGACCGCCGAGCACCCCCTCCCAAATCTCTCTCTTTAAAGTGGGACTATTCCAACAATCTCCCCCTCACAACAGCGAAACAAGTCTTTATTTTCAGATTAACTATTGTGACATGTCATGTAACCATGTATCCTGGCTATCTATCTATTTTTCCCCTCACTTTACAAACTGCATTGTATGACGTAAATATTTTTTCAACCGCCATTTTTAACCAACCCTGCTCTGTTATATAACTATGTTTCGAATTGGTAAACTTTCGCTGGAATATCACGTAACCGTTTCTTAATTCGGGTACGGGCTAACCATTTTTTGCCTGAATTTTAACTAACCGTCATCTGTTATATAACCATGTTTCAAATTGGTATATTTTAGTTGGAATATAACCATGTTAATCATACTAAACGTCGTTTAAACCTTTTTATCTATTGTTTTAACCCCTTTTAACCGATATTTTAACCATTTTAATCCGTCTTTTTAAAACATTTTAACCAGTTCGATTCGCCTTTTTTCAACCATTTTAGCCACATTTTAAACCATTTTACTACGGCGTTTAACCATCTTTTCCTCGTATTTAACCTTTATAGTTACAAAGAGCAAAAAAAAAACACGCTACATGAACCCGAATCAACAATCTAGACATAACCATTCTCAGGTAAAAAATAGCCAAAAAATACAGGACATTTCACCATCTCCGAACAGGTAGCAGCAGGGAGCAGGGCACGGCCAGGTTGCCGACGGATAGCTGGTGGAAGCGTCGGCGAGGAGGGATAGGTTGGGGCAGGCGCAACGGACGTTGTTGCTGTAACACCCTGGTCCAAAATCGCTTAGAGCCTAGTCCATCTACAGGCCTAGCCCACCTACAGGGCTGGCCTACGCATACATAGCACCCACCTAGACTTTTCGGCCTCGCTTCGTCCAAAAGGGTTAACCCGGAGTGCTATGTTTGGCTGCAACAAGCATTATATGCTACTGCAACTCTTTCTCAACTAGCAATATGGGACTAATCCCACCATTACATCCACATGGGCCTCACAACAGATCGGGCCGGAGTATTACACTCACCCACCTTTAATGGGCTGACGCCTTCTTCAGCACACCGTCTAAGCGGCAAATGTCCAGGATCCCGCTCGGTATACGGCCGTGCGTTCAGTGCCGACCCATATGCTATGTTGTGTGACCATTCTGGGCCCATACAAGTCATGCGCAATATGCTCGCGCAACTAAGCCCACACGATCTGCCGCACAGCGAGGGTTGATGCTCTGATACCATCTGTAACACATTGGTCTAAAATAGCTTAGAGCCTAGCCCACCTACGGGTTGGCCCACGCATGCATAGCACCCACTTAGACTTTTCGACCTCGTTTCGTCTAAAAGGGTTAACCTGAGGTGCTATGTTTGGCTCCAACAAACATTATATGCTACTACAAGTCTTTCTCAACTAGCAATATGGGACTAATCCCACCATCACATCCACATGGGCCACATGGGTCTCACAACAGATCGGGCCGGAGTATTACAGTTGGTTTTGTCGTGGTAGCGCTTAGGGAGGAGCGCCCCGCCGGTGAGGTGGGACGGCGATGCCAGTATGAGCACGGGGTCGCCGAGGAAGGAGGGGGAAGCAAGGATGTCGCCGGTCACAAGCGCGATCGTCGTCGCTGGCCGGCTTGCGTCCCGGTCGCCGCCACCTAGATCTGACGAGAAACGGCGCCGGAGTTGGGGGGAAGCGGCGCCGAGCGCGGAACAACAGGGCTGGCGTGGGGCAGGGAAGGCGGCGCCGGCGCTAGTTCGGGGCGGGCGACGCCGGCGCGGGGTCGAGGAAGGAGGTGCCGGGCATGGGACGGCGGTGTCGGGCACGCGTCGGCGTAGTCGGCGCCGGCGCGGGGTCGGGGATGGAGGTGCCGGTGCGGGAGAGGAAAGAGAAAATGAGGGTGAGAACGTGGGAGGTGGGTTTTAAATTGCCAGATCCGATTTTTTTAAAAAAAATTAAATGCAGAGAGAGAAAATGCGTTGGCTACCTGGTTTGGGCTAACCAGCTCGTCCCAAATCGACCCATGTGTAGCTTTTCTTATACTACCTATAGTAGTATTGGGTTATCTATATTGTTCGCAACAAATTTATCTGGATGCAAACCTGAAAAGGCATTCAAAGGTGTGCCAATGTATATAAATATGCAAAAGAGTCTCATGGAGACTCCCTAGCTTTTTTATGCCCTATCAGGACGTGACATTGTAAAACCGACTTCTCGGTGTTTTCAGTACTGGGCACAAGCAGGGTTTACAAAACCGCGGAGCACCTCTGAGCCGTCTACTGCGCGGAGGCGGTTAACCGCGGTTAGCCCGGTTTTCACCCTAAATGCAAAACCACGGTTCCCCGGTTTTGTTCGCGGTTAGCCATGGTTTTCAGCCGATTTTCACCCTAAATGCAAAACCACGATTCCCCGGTTTTGTCCGCGATTAGCCGTGGTTTTTTGCGGTTAACCGCGGTTTATGAGGAAAAAAGGTGAAAATCGATGAAAATGGCTAAAATTCTTTAAAACATACATTAAAATCTGAATTTTAAAACTTTGTTTAAGTCAAAATGCTTAGAATGATTAATAGTATTTTTAGGAATTTTATGTGTATTTTACATTTAAAATTAATTTGAACGAATTTTGACCAAACCCCTAAACCCTAAACCGCCGATTTACCAAACCGGGCCCCCGCAGAGGTGCGGTTAGCCTTGGTTAACCGCGGTTAACCGGCGGTTTCGAAAACCCAAGACACAAGGAATCATAACTAGCAGAAATTTTTGGAGTGATAGTTTTAAAGATATGAAATTAACAACAAAAAGAAGTTTCACTATCACAAAAATTATAAAACCGATATTGGGCTTGCCCAACACAATGTGACCCAGCATTGTGAGGTCATTCATTCACGCAGGTAGGCGCACGAGCTAGCATGTGCTCAGCCCAATTACACTTGCGCATGGGAACGTGACCTAGCAGGTGCTCTATCGAGCGACTCTAGTGTGTGGGTGCCCAAGGTGACAAGGCACTAGCGCCAATCCACTGTGAAAGGCTCCTAGCTAGGAGTAGTCTGCCTCCGACTTCAACCTAACAGAGCTCAGACCATCAATTGGTGGGACTCGCCACTCAGTGACATGGAATAAGGGAAGACAACAGTGACAATGGCGAGCTAGGGCACAACAATTCTAGTAAGGGTCGGCTAAGGACGACATGACCCGACGATTCTCATGGAGCGGACAACTCAACAGGAGCAGGGTGGTGGCGGTAGCGCTCGGGTGGCGGCTTGTTGCGACGTGTGCTACTCTGGTGAGATGACAACGAGGGAGGGATGATGATGGGGGTTTACGAGCCATAGGGAGGCAACGAGGCCATTGAGCACACTTCTGTGGGCAGACGATCGATAACAACATGGCGGCGTCATCAGGGGCCGGACAAGAAAGAAGGAGTTGCATGGCTGTGCGTAGCTCAACGATGCTCCAGGCAAATTGATCGTGAGCAACTATTCTACAATGTGAGATGTTTATAGAAAAGAGGGAATTGGAAGTTACCTAGTAATCGCCGCTAATCAAGGAGGTAGTGGTGTGGCCGACAAGGAAGAGGAAGACGTTGATGCCTAAATTCGTCGGCTCTAGCAATTTTCTCCTGCTGTCTGTCACGAAAGCCACCACCCTTGAGGTATGCAGGGGCGGACCCAGCACCGAGTCAGGTGGGGCTCTAGCCCCACCTACGCTGTCTATGACAGTACAGCCTCACATTAGATCCACATATAATTTTTAGTGTAAACTAGAATGGAAGAAGGGACTAAAGTTCAGATTTGTGTATTAAACTAAACTTCAGCCCCTCCAATCATTTTTTGCTGTGTCCTCCCTGGAGGTATGTTTATCCATCCAACAAAACAAAGTAGCAGAAGCGAAAGAAATCTTTATATGATTATACCAGTATGTACATGAGAAAGAATCAGCGTCAACAATTCCTGCAACAAATATACCAACACAACAATCCCTTTGACCACTAGCCTCAGCTACCCTTTGAGCCAGATAGTTAAATAAAAATTTACCATCATGTCCTTAAATAAAAAGAGGGCAAATTAAGGGTCCGCCTATCAAGCGGCGGCCACGAGGCCAGCCAAGGCCAGCAGCAGCGCGCCGACGCCCCACGCGCCGGCGACCCTGGCGGCGCCGGATGCGGCCCCGAGGTCGTGGCGGCCGGTGTCGATCATGATATGGAAGCGGCAGGTCCCCTGGGAGGGGTCGGAGGTGGTGACGACGGAGAGGTTGTTGAAGGTGCAGGCGCCCTTCTGCTGGTTGGCCGCCTGGAAGTACTGGTTGAAGGCGTAGGAGACGTTGGCACGGGCGTCGAGGTTGCCGCACGACGAGCCGTAGCCGAGGCTGGTGCAGTCAGCGTACTGGCAGGCGTACCCCACGGCGCCGGCGATGTTCGGGTCCGACGGGTTGGCGTCCGGCCTGAGCGCGCACCACTGGCGGGAGAGGTAGCGGACGCCCTTGGCTGGCACGATGTTCCGGCCGCCGGCGAGCCGGAGCGCGTACTTGGGGGAGCCGTCGTAGTTGAAGACGCCCCAGTGGCGCTCGAAGTTGCCGGGGTCGATGCTCTTGGCGTCCTCGTCGAGCAGCGCGAAGATGTAGACGTCGGGCATCTGGGGGCGGCGCGGGGGGCCCTTGCCGGCGAGGATGCGGTCGAAGAGGCCCTGGTTGAACCGCTGCGCGTTGGCGGCGTTGGCGTTCTTGTCGCCGTCGGTGGGCCAGCCGATCTCGCCGACGGCGACGGGGATGGTGCCGAGGCCGTGCTTCTCGAGCGCGGCGATGAGGGTGTCGTAGTTGGCGTCGAAGACGTTGGTGTAGAGGACGTTGCCGTCCTGGACGCTGGCCTGCGACGGCGGCGAGCCGGGGGCCGGGAAGTAGGCGTAGTCGGCGGGGAAGTTGGGGTCGGCCTGGAGGGAGAGGAAGGGGTAGATGTTGATGGTGAGGAGGCCGCCGTTGTCGAGGAGGAAGCGGACGAGGCTGACCATGAGCCCCGAGATGTCCGGCCGGAAGTCGCCGGAGGAGGGGCGGCCGTCGAGCGACTCGTACACGTCGGCGTTGAGGGGGACGGTGACGCGCACCTGCCGCCCCAGCCCGGCCTTCACGAGCGCCGCCTGCACGTTCTGCACCGCCGGCAGCGTCGCCGCCTCGAACTTGCCCTTGTACGACTTGAGGAACGGCTCGTTGCCCACGGCCACCGACCTAGGCGCACGCAGCAGGAATCAGGATGGATGCATCATGCATGTAACTAAGAATTAATTAATGAATGCATAAACAAAAACTGGAGTATTTAAGCGCAGGCGTACCTGATGTCGACGCCGTACTTGGAGATGTAGGTGGAGACGTTCTTGAGGACCCACTGCTCGGCGGCGGCGACGCTGGTGGAGACGGGGGCGAGGAGCTCGTTGGGGAGGCCGACCATGACCTGGAGGCCGGAGTGGCCGAGGGCGCGGAGGGCGGCGGGTTCGGCCTCGAACAGCTTCACCTTGTCGAAGCCGTTGTCCTTGAGGAGCCGCACCGTCACGTCCCCGGGGAGCGGCCGCAGCGCGCGGGTGCCCCAGTTCGCGGCCAACGCCCCCACCGCCCGCGGGTACGCCGCCACCAGCCACGCCACCGTCACCACCACCGCCACCGCCGTGCCGCGCTGCCCCAGTGCCATTGCTCGCCTTCTGCTTCGGCTTCTGCTTGTCTCGTTGGCAGATGATGATACAAGGACAGAGGACGTCCAGAGATGGTCTTACTTAAGGTTGCATGGGGAGCAGGGCTTTGTGGCATGCTGCTGGATCCTGGACTCTGGAGGGAGGGAAAGGAAGGCATATACATGTTTGGTGGGAAAAGAAGGGATCAGATACCAGGTGGGCGAGCGTTGGAATCACCAAGGAAGGATGCAAGGATGATCCGTGCTCGCTCACTGCCCGAGCTACATGTGGTTTTTGAGCTTGGAAGGCAGGAAAAGGAGGAATCATTTCTGGCTTGCGTCCTCCGGCCAGGGGCACACATGTCCGCCTTCCCACGGCCGCACTTGCGTCGTACCGGGTGCTTCTCTTTTGTCTCGTTTCCGGTCCATGTGTACGTGCGGACATTTGAGCTTGCCGACTCATGGCCATATGCAAGGCCCATGCCACTTGGCGTCTAATAATTCAGTATATCTGGTCAAAGTGAAGTTAAAATTCGCTTTTGTAGTCTTTGAGTGGACCTTTTGGCTATTTTTACATCACCTCAAAGTTAATATGGGCCGCTATTTCTCGATTCTTTTTGGCACTGAAAACTTTATATAAACATACCGTGCTTCGCTGAGAACGCTGGAAGACTGTTCGCGACCACCCCGCCGCCAAGCACGTCACAGCCCCCCACGTAATCCAAATTTTGCAATGTCATGTACTACCCTGATTCCCACTCCCTAATCCCTCTCAAAAAAAATTCTAACTGAACAGTGACGATAGACCTATCCAACTTTTAATGATCGCAACACAACTAGACCCAGCAAAGATTAAAAAAAAAACAGCTTAAGGGTTATCGCAGCATAACCATCATAATTCATACAAGAAAAACTCATACCCTAAGGGTTAAGAAAATATTCTTAAGCTGATTTATGACCTATCGGAAACCCAAGAAGGCAGAAAATTTCATACGGCGCAGTTCACACACGCACGCAGGATGACAAGAATCTTAGGGGGCATTGCAGTTAACGGTGGTACTACAAAAGTTAGCGTCAACAAAAGTGAAACTCAAACTGAAACCGATGTGCTAGCCGCAAAGGTACAATTCAAAATTGAATGTTAACGATTAGAAATATATGGTACACCATACATTTTACAATCTATCAGCTAGGGCACCAAGAAGTGATAACTAGAAGGTAACCAGAAATATGACTGTTTTCACTCATTGGCATCAAAACTTTGAAGACCGCATGTGCGCTTACTGTATCCCCTGAGGCTGAATAGCTGTAAATCTCGATTGTCATGAACCCCACCCCAGAGTCTAGACCACACTTTTTATATAGAAAGCCAAGACCTCAATCCCTACAAATTTGTACAAGAGAGCTGTTAGTACTACAGCACAAGAAAAAAAAGATAACAATTAAAGGAACACTTGTGCTGACAGAAAGAACAAGCCGACAGGTTTGAGACAAGCAAAAGTAAGATGGTAATTGCTAGCTATTCTGGCGATCATTAAAGCAAACCCAGCTATCCTCGAGACCTACCTTTCTTCGATTTATTTGTCTAGAAAACTAGATAGGAGGACTTTTAGCGTTTTTTCTAGGGAAGCATACACACAAACACAAGTATGGTTGAAGATGTAATAAATTCAATCATCATGAAATTATCCTGGTAGGATTCTACATATGAGCAATTTTGAAGAGAAGAAAAGAAATGTATAAATAAATAAATGTATTGCCATGAGAATCAATCGGCAGTGAACTGAAAAAACTCCCATCATATAATTGTAATAGTACTACTCAACAAACATATGAGCAACTAACTAGCACAAGCTGGATTTTAATTTAAGCCCTCTTGTGTCAAACCAGCCAGCATAAACTTAAATCTTTAGATTGACCTATTTGTTGCAGATAGGCAGATAGCGTAAAATCTACGTTACATTTAATTTTTAGCAGAATGAGGAAAAGAGAATTAATTCATTTGGTAAAATACATTATCCCATTTCCACCACAGGACCACACAATCACAAAGCAAGGATAGCACAAAGTTTTAGGAGGAACAACTATAAGCTACAATGAGGCTATGCTTATTATATCTTAGAGAATGACAACAGAAGTAGTGAAAGTGCAAAGGAAACATCATAATAACAACAATAACAAGGATAGCAGCAGCAAATCCACAACAGAAAATAAAAGATAGCCTTCTACTATGTGATTAAGTTGCAAAACAGTGCAAAGCCAGCACGCAGTGTACTACGGTAAGCAGTTACAAGTTAAAATCCCAAAATAAAAAAATAAAACACACTAATTCATTTCAGCAAACTACTTCTGAGAGCAGCACATCACAGATTCACAGTTAAGTTAGTAGAGTTACTTGTCTTATGGTGACTGGTGCGGTCATGACTCTTACTCATCATTAAGGAAACAAAAGGCTACTCTCAGATAAAAGGAAGGCTAACCGTCCAAATCAATAACAAGGGTAAAAATTTAAGTACTGCCATCACATAATAATAGATAGCACATTATAATTATATTTATCTTACAACTACTCAACTTACCAGTATTTAATTACGCCATCCCATCCACATGTTGCAACCTTGCTAGTCTCCAAAGGATGCCACTCGCATCCAATGCAAACTCCATTGTGGCACTTCAATGTCTTTAACCTCCTGCAGTATTTCCAGTCCCAAAACCAGCAACTACCTTCACCATCTCCAGATATCACAAATCTCCCATCCGGTGAGAAGTTCACCTGACAAGCATAACCTGCCACGATGTGGCCTGCAAACCTTTTCTTCTTATTAAGCTGAAACCTCTCCTTTGTGCTGTATATCAGTATCTGATTATCCAAACTCTGTGCTGCCAGCCAATTGGAATTAGGGTGCAGCGCAATAGACGGCATAGAGTGCATGTGTGGCTCACTGATATACTTAATAACCACAGGTATACCAAACTCCCACACACGAAGAGACTTGTCATCACTAGAAGTCACAAACCTCCTATTATTGTCTACAAAAGTAATGGTGTTCACCGCTCCCAAGTGCTGATCATACTCCTGCGTGATCTGCCCTGACTTCATATCCCACTGTACAATCTTCTTGTCACTCATCCCAGCAAGGAGAATATGCTGCTTATCATCATCCGGATTGAGCTTCACAACATAAGGGACCTTTCCAGTAGAAAAGGTTGAGATCACCTGACCAGTTTCAGTATCCCAATACTGGATATTTCTGTCATAACCAGCACTCAAGAACTTAGTCCCGTCGTTACAGAACGATATATCCCGCACCGCCTTGTTGTGTCCCATGTACGTCCGCATACAACTCCTCGATTCAAGCACGTCCCAGATCTTAATCTTACAATCCATACTCGCAGACAGCAACAGATGGCCATATTTTGGGAAAAATCTGATCGCTGAGACCCCTTTGGTGTGCCCAACCCACTCGTGCACACACCTCTTGGGAATATAGCAGCGCTCGTTGGTAGACTTGGCATCCTTGGGCGGTGTGATCCACGACCGCCCCTGGTAATCTCTCTCCTCCTTCCCATGGAAGGTGCTCTTGGCCACCATCTCTGCCTTCTCGCCCTTCCCTTCACCACGCGCCTCCTTCTCAGCCTTCTTGGCGGCGTGAGCCTCAGCATACTGCTTCTGCTCGTCAGTGAGCTCCGCAGGCGGCGCCTCCTTTTTGCCAGCCCAGGGGCTCTGCTTATTGTGGACGATCCACTCGTCGGACGCTGGGTTCTTGGCCTCCGGAGGGAGGGGCTCTTGGTCGGCGTCCTCTGTTTTGCATTGGAGGCGGCGGCGCTTGTGCTCGGAGGGAGCGAGGTTGTAGACGGTGTCGGGGTCGGGCGCCTGGGGCTGCGCGTCGCCGACGATGTGTAGGCCGGAGGGGTCTGCGGCGTAGCCGAATCTGTGGAAGGTGTTGTACTGCTCATCGAAGAGGAAGGGGAGAACCGCAGCGTCCTCGACGTGGCCGAGCTTGTGGTTGCGGTGGCCGGAGGCGGAGGAGATGGGGGCGTGGGGGTGCTGGGGCCCGAGGACGGGCGCCCAGAGCTGGTCGGCGGTGGGATTGAAGGGGACGAGGTGGAGGGAGGGGTCGAGCGGGCGGGAGGTCGAGGCGGCGGCGGAGAGCGCGAGAGCGGTGTCGTCGACGGCGGGGGCGGCGGACTTGGAGGGGAGGCGGAGCGGGGAGGAGTCCGGCGAGGAGAGGGCCTCCTCGTCCTCCGGCGACGAGGCGCCGTCCGGGGCGTAGGACTGGAGGAGATCCATGGCGAGCGGGCGGGCGGGTGACGAGGGTTAGGGTTTCTTTTGGTGGAATTTGGGAGATTTCTCCGTTGAGATTTCGCGGCCGAGTCGCGACTAATGACGGGCGAGCAGCGAGTGGAAGGAGGAAATCAGGCTGAGCCGTGCGATCAATATCTCATGAGGCATCCAGACCGGTGGGCTATTTTTTTAAAAAAAAAAAACATCGAATATAACTGTACACGGTAAAAAAAAAAAAAGGTGGGCTACATAGGGCGGAAATATTTCGTTTGAACGACGATATGTTATACGAATTATGGACATCTATTATTAGAATAACTATAATTAATACTTACAAAGCAGTTTTAATGAATAGTTTGGCTAAATTTAAAATTTAAACAAAGTATGTTGAAACTTTATCTAAAAAATACAATAGAGGCTTAATACAACACGAGCAACAAATGTGCCCATCTAGTACATCCAAGGGCGGACGCAGAACAAAGTATTAGGAGGGTCTAACAGAGTCATCTTCTACCTTTAGACCCTCCTTCTTCTCTTTCATACCCTAAAAATGTTAGAAGGGGCTAAGGGGGGCTCCACTGCCACAATAAGGGTAGGAGGGGTTGGAACCCTTGCAGACCCGGTGCTAGGTCCGCCCCTGAGTACATCAAAACCAAGTAAAAGGTCCAAAGCCTCCTTATATACGGGCACATGTACTCTCATTAAATGTGAATATGTGTTGCCCCTGAAATCAATCTCAAGGTCTATCCAGCCGGCGAAGCTTAAAGACATAACTAGAGGAGGCTTTGCTATGTCAATATGTTTACGTTAGCCAAGTTTAAAGGGACCAAATAAATAAACTTTTCTTAAAATCTTTCTAAATAGTGATAATTAATTTCTTCGTTTTGCTATGTCTATATATGTTTACGTCCACCACTAAAAATACAAACTTAAATGAAAAGTGCATCGAGATGATCATACTACATCTAATTAATGAATTCAATTGACTGCATGGATAAATTTAATTGGCTGCATGCATTTGGCCTATCTTGGAATAACAGTTTAACCAGCTTTATTGAGATATAACATTAAAATTAATCATAAAATATCCTTAGTTATCAGAATGGACAAAAGGAGCCATGATTAAATATGTAGAAACAAAGAAAGTAACAGGTACTACCTCAATTTTATTGATACATATATAAACTTTTCATTAATGAAAAGCATGCGCATGCGCATTTGCTATTTTTTTTTAAGAAAAAAACAATGCCAGGTATCCATAAGCTAGCCGGATTTCAGTAGATAATTGATTATGCACGGTTGCACATCTTGCGCGAATTGTATATTTCACGCAAATTATGTCTAGTTTGATTATTCGTAGACAGTAGAATTCTCTCAGATAAGTCAAGCACCTGGGATCTGGCCAACAGCTGATTGCCCTGTTAAAAAAAAAATCGAATCACTCATAAAAAAGGAAAATGAATCAAATAAACATGCAATCGTGCTTTAATTGTTCCCCAAAAGAGCACTGGTCTACCTATATACTTGGCAATTGAGGTGAGGATTTAGAAACAAGCAAAACCATCCATCGCAAAGGATTCTCCCCAGTAAAACATGTTACTGAACCAGCACTGTTTACAAATGTGTACGCAGTGTTCCTTCAGCTGCAGTACTGCACATAATGGCCGGTTCCTTGGCATTGATACAACAACATCAACAAAATTGCAACAAAGTGGCTTCAACAAATGCAGACTATGGTATCTGTACGCTATCACATAAAGTTACAGTTTCTCAAAGGGCGATGCTGTTGCTATTATCAAAAAAGCCGCATCAGCACCTTGCAATTTTAAGCTGGAAGTTAAAACCTCAGCGTGAGATGCTGCCAGCAAAATGTTCTTCATATCCAAGCAAGAGCTATGTCCAAATATTGCTACATGCTAAATCTGCAAATCCTGTAAGCTCACAGACGTTCTGTTTGGGACTTGTCATTTGTTGTCACCTGCTTCAGTTCAACCAACTACATGTTAGGAGATTCAGCTGACAGATATACATGTTGAAAATAAATCTGTTGTTTTGATAAAAAAAAAGTTCTCTCACAATATTTGTGTATAGAATTGAATGGCTTCATTGAGTTGGTGGTCATATCAAAATTTACAAGATCACTTACAAAGTTAAAATATCGTTATTAACATAGTTATACGGCATGCAACAAGCCAACTTTAAATCAGGTGACATAGTCCATAGATATGACTCTGCATGATAAAGAAATAAACGCTGTCCGACAAAAATAGGTCATCCCATTCATTTCATGCCCAGAACAATTTAAGCAATCAACTGGATTCTGCTCCACTTTACTAATCTCTTACATCTAAGCACCAGAAAAACAAACTACTTACTTGAATTGGGATCAACATGGACAAAGAAGCTTGCAGCGACAATGAGATAGCACAAGATGAGCATAAGGCCTTTAAAATAGTTTGACGTGCCTTCCTGGAAACAGAAATGTGGTAATCGGAACTTGCAATATTAGTAAAAGAACAAACTGCTGTCATTGTATAACAACCAACACAGATGATGCGGGATCATTCGGAAAGTAGACCTGTAGCATAATTATAAAAAGAGTGGCTGTCTCAAACAACTGAAAATTCAAGTCCATTTGTTTCCCCATCATCCAGCCAATTACCACACAGAATGGAATCTGCAAATAACGCAAAAACGATGTTGGCTGCAATAAAGAAAACGCAAAACCACAGCAGGATAGTTTTGTCTTGTTGAGGAGATAAGCTTACCACAAACATGGAGATCTGTGTTGATGACCCTATGGCAACTCCTAGCGTAATGTCCTTTTGGATGGGACAATGATGTTAAAAAATGGGAAAATATTACACAATCAAGCTGCAACAAAAGTTAATTTTGAAATAAGAGGATATTACAAGTTTGTCTTTCATGGCAAACATAATGGCACTTGCATGCTCAGCAGCGTTCCCCACGATCGGAAGCAGAATAACACTAATAAAGGCCACTGGCAAATTTAATGATTCAGAGGCCCCCTGTTACAACATATTAAAGATGTACAACATAAGGAGTAATACACATAGATGTGGAATGGATATAACATTTGTTTGTCCTTATATCCTTGCAACAACATAAGCAGTGGTTGACAAAGGAAGGTAAAAAACAAAATCAAGTGCAACATGAATAACATTTAACAGTCATAAAGTATGATGTGATTGTCAACACATTTTTCAGTACCTGTATGGCATCTACCAGGTATCCAGAAAGAACTGAAATCCAAACAGTCAATACTAAAAGCCAGCCGATAGCTTCCGCCTGGGTTATCTCTTTCTCATCATCCTCATCATCAGTGGTTTCTTCTTCCTGTTATATGAGAGGAAATAGGATTTCAAGTGCACATGATGCAATATATAATGACACATATGAAACGACTATCTTTAATTTTTCCATGCTGTCTTGTCAGGTAGTTGTTGCATGGTTCTGTATGTGAATTCAATTAAATAGAAAATGATTATATATGCAATTAATAGTGTCAGAGCTGATGGGAAAATGTGGTGACATGACACATGAAAAAGGTCAGAAGGATAGCGTTCATATTGTTCTTCAGTTCTTCTATGTTGACACTCAAAAAAAGGCACATGATATACGAATGCAGAACTAACTAATTTTAGAGCCTAAAAATGTCATCAGCCACATTACATGCATCCTATAGAGCAAGATAATCTTACTTGTGTTACCCAATCCTGGAGACAGAATTCTACATGGATGCACATAATGATTGATTACAAGATTAAGGTGGCCTCAAGCCCTTTTTGCACAGTTAATAAATGTTCTCTCTCATTCGTAGAGATCTTTTTTTTTCATTTCAGTGTTTGCATAGATTAGCGTTCAGCTACTTACTTCACCAATTGGGCTGTAAAGGCTGCGGTGGCTCTTTAGTTGAAAAAATAGATAGCTAGCATAGGCCACAAGCATGATGCAGCTACTAAACCTTGAAAGAGAAACTTCGGATTTTCCATACTGCACTTCAGAATGTGTAAAGTGAAGCACTGCTGGAAACATTAAACCTAAGACAGCCATCAATAACAACCCAGAGTTTACAACAGCTGATGCCTGCATTGATAATGCTAGTCAGTGCAGATCAAACGCATGAATTATGACAGAACTACTTATAAATTATAATAGAAATGTAGTAAGGAAAACAGTTATAATGCATTGTTTATAAAGGTACCTTATTAAAGACCTGGTCCCTATTAGAGTGGACAAGACCACCGGCAAAGAAAGCACACCCAAGAACTAACAGCATGTTGCTTAATATAGAGCCTAGTAATGACTGCTGGACAACACGGATCATTCCATTTTTCAACGCATATATTGAGATAATCATCTCTGTTGCATTTCCAAAGGTAGCATTCAGAAGGCCCCCGACTGCAGTTCAGAAAGGTTGAATCTTTACATATTAAGCTGTTGAAGCAAAGCTTTGCTTGGAAATCTAGCACAAAATGAAATGAAAAGACCTACTTGTCGGGCCAGTGTAGCAAGCAAGTTGCCTGCAGGAGATAAAGTGGTATCCATTAATTTAGGCATGGTAGCTATAGTTAACTTGGAGATGCAAGTCAATTCACTAGCACTTACTCAGTTGCATATCCCAGTCTCTCAGCCAATGGCGTTATACCGATTAAGCTGAAAAGAAAAACCCATCCATGCTGTGAAGCATTTGAAAGAGAAAGAAGGCATTAGCACATCCACCGTGCAAACAGAGACTTGAGACGAAGGATTCACAGTAGCAGTAGTAGTTCAATCTGAACAATACTGCAAATAGATGCTGGCTTCTTCCTTACGTGGTTGCCGGTGAGGTAGTGGAGCACGACGGCGAGGGGCCCGAAGGGCAGGAGCACGTTGATCTTGGCCTTGAAGATGACGACGCGCACGCTGGTGAGCGCCCTCCGCCACCTGCTCCCGGGGGAGAGCGACTGCGCGACCGCCGCGAGCGAGGCGATGTGCTCGAAGTCGAACGACTGCATCCTGGTCGCCGGCGAGTCCTCCCCGAGCCCCTCCTCGAACCCCAGCTCCGCCTTGTCCGCCCCCATCATCTGCACCCGCAAAGCAAGCCGGAATCAAGAACCGCGCCGATCCGCAGGGCCGAATTCTCTTCTCCTCCCCCGCGAAATCCTACCTACCTCCCCGCGCCGCGCGCTGGCCGGCAGCGGGTGGATGCGGATCGAGGAGGCGGGAGAGAGGGTCCCGGAGGATCAGGGAGAGTGGGCTCGGATTCGGATGGATGCTCGCATCCGGATTAGCTGCAAGGCCTCTCTCCCCTCCCCTCCTCTTCCTCCCTGGCTCGTTTACCAACTCTTCTTTCTTTTCTTTTCTTTTTGCCCTTTCTCCCGCTGGTTGTGCTGCTCGCCTGCTCTCGATGAGCACGCGACGGGCACGCTGTCGCTCGGGACGAAGCTACGCTGGGGCTTCGGGGAGGGATTTGATTATAATTATAACCGCTCTCAGCATTGCTCCAGCTAAAATACCATTTTAACCCGCTGTCATACATACAGATGATCCCTCGTATTATATACACAAGTGGCATACTTAGCGAATTATACATATTGAGATTGGCAAATCGTCAATTTTTTCGGCTTTTCGGGAGGCTTCGGCCGTACTCCCGGCAAGTGGGGTCAGATCTACGCCGGGTCTGTTTGTCAAAGCAGAGGGCCTGTCGGCGAGTATGGCGATGACATGGCGCAGGTCTCGGCTAAAGATCCTAAGCCACCCCAGGACCCGATCAGCCAATGTGACCTATCGAGGATCTCGTGGGCTCATCTCAAGTGCACTTGACCCCAATCCATCATCGATGCCCCAACATATCTTGAACTCGTGACGGAAGAAGATGGCTGAGTTGCTGACTGTGCGAGGATGCCATGGGTGTAGACAAAGAGGAAGAACCCGTCCACCCACCCCGTCGACACTGTTGTGGGGAGGGGGAAGCAAGGAAGAGCATGCATGCCGTCATCATGGGAAGTCCGCCGTGGGGAGCCAGCGAGCTCATGGGGCATGAGCATTGGAGAAAAGGGGGGAGAGGTTGAGAGAGTGACAGCACTACGCGTAGGGTAGGTTGTGGATGTGGAATGTTTAATTACACACCACTTTAAACTTTATTTTATGTCCGTACCATTTTTTCTCCATTGGACTTTTGTGCCTTCTATAATATTATAGCATCCCCAGCTTAGTCTGTATTTTACTGTAGCTACAGTAAGCAGTTCGGCATTGCTGCCTACATCTGCGGGGCTCTGATTATGGGCGCTCCTCCTCAATCCATAATACCGTAGCACACCGGCTAACTAGGTCACGGCCACATACCGGCCGCTGACCTCCTCTCTTGCCTATGCTACTATTATGAAGTCGTTGTCTTGGTTACACCAGGGCTGTCTCCCTTTATATAGTGGAGGCCTGGATAGAGTCCGACTCCTACTCTAACTCAACCCTGTCTTTTACAACACAGAGTCCTTGTAACCTATTCGTATACATATTCGACACAATACCTAACAAACAGCACTTGTTAGGAATTACGCCGATGCAAGATCACGAACGACACCAGGAGACACGATGTTTGGTAACGCAGTTCGGCATCGCTGCCTACATCTGCGGGGCTCTGATTATGGGCGCTCCTCCTCAATCCATAATACCGTAGCACACCGGCTAACTAGGTCACGGCCACATACCGGCCGCTGACCTCCTCTCTTGCCTATGCTACTATTATGAAGTCGTTGTCTTGGTTACACCAGGGCTGTCTCCCTTTATATAGTGGAGGCCTGGATAGAGTCCGACTCCTACTCTAACTCAACCCTGCCTTTTACAACACAGAGTCCTTGTAACCTATTCGTACACATATTCGACACAATACCTAACAGCTTTAGCTTTTAAAAGAAAAAGCTTTGTTTACTCCACAACGAGGCGGGCGCATCGGCGGGTTGGCTAGGTGGCCTGGCTTTCGTTTCTGCGGCCACGGTTCGAATCCCACGCTGCGCCGTTTCTTCCGCGAATTTATCGCGTGCGCGCACTCTCGCCCGCGTTGCCGGCTCCACCTGTACGCTGCTCGCAGCTCGCTACGAAGGATAATTAACCGTGTATTTCTTAACAAATTGGTGTGTGTGATCTGTGGTGATTAATGTAAGTAAATTAACAAGGGCTGACATGTGAACTATACGAAAATATAATAGAATGCAGGGACAATGGGATGAGATAGATAGGTCATAGCGTGCGAGACATGGACGGCACGGCCAAAAAAAAGCGGCAGCGCGAGCTCGCCAGCGGAAAAAGCGCTTGCGCACGCGAAGGCTGGCGCGGCCAGGGAAAAATGCCGCTACGTGCACGGAGCCCGCGGGAGTCGAACCCGGGGCTCCCAGGTAGCAGCCGACGGAGCTAATCAAGTGAGCAAACGACCCGCATGCCTGTCATCTGCGGGGAAGAAAACGTTTTATACGTAAAAACGAAACGGACGGCTAGATCTGGCTGGCTCGCGTGATCCGACGACTGCGGAGGCGCCGGGGGGAGGCGAGCCACGTGGCCAGCGAGCGATGGTCGTGGTCGGCTTTGTACTATTTATGGATAAACAAGGGCTGACATGTGAACTATACGAAAATATTTAAGAACGCAGAGACAATGGGATGGGATAGATAGGTCATGACAATGCACACAGCCTATACAGTTAAGTTTGGATTTTACTATTTTAGCAGACATAGCCTGTTTGGTTGTTGCCGCACCTAGCCACGCCTAAGCTAGATAGGTTTGACCGATTTAGGCTCACGTTTGGTTCGTTGCCACATTTGTGGCTTGCCACACTTTCTTGGTTAGCTGTCCCACGCGTCATAGACTCATTTTTATATCACACTTTACCACAAGTGTGGCACCCAATTTGATCGGCAAAAAAAATGTGTCTAGCCACACTTGACTAAGTTTAGACGTGGCATAGTTAAGCATCAACCAAACAGGCCCTACATGCAACACGTTGGTTAGCCTACCTTTGATGAATAAGGAATCTTTTATCCGGTTTGATTTTTCGGAACCGGTTTTTAGGGTGTATGAACTAAAATGGGTCGACCACACAAAAACAGTACATTTACTCGTGCTACGACTGATTCATGGCTACTACCACGCACACTACAGGCCTTGTTCAGCTAGCTTAAAACTTTAATCTGAACCTGAACAAGTGTTGACCCTCGAGAGAGGTCCTGTGGAACTCAAAAAATTGAATGAAAAAAGTATTTTAGAAACTCTAAGACAAATCAATTAAAACCCACAAAAATGACAACATCGTTGGGCTTATACAACAATAACAAAATTTCAGTGTTAGCTTTTAATTTTAATTTAAGCTGAAATGAGCGAGGCCTTTTGAAGGATAAATTATTTTAGGACCAAAAAAAAAAATATGTGCTTCATAGGTCTTTGCAAATGCGGACCATATGAATCTCTCTACCAACTTACCTACGCTTTGATATACGTCAACGGTCAATCCAATCCTTGAACAGAAGCATCATGTACAGAGGGACATTCAGTGCCGCAATGACGACAACTGAATGAATGACACGAAACAGCCTCTGCAGCACTTTCCTTAAATTCGTTTTGCTCGAGCGTGGCAATTTCCCTCCATCTTCAGATGTCATTTCAGAGCTCATCTCAACAAGAACGGATGAACCAGGCTCCAGTTGGTGCTTTCTTGCTGTTGGCCTTGCAACCACATTTCCTCTGCCATGCCGATTAGAGATTTTAGTTAAAAGGAAGGTGCAGATTTTCAGTTCTGCAAAGCGCCTAAAAACATTCCAGAAAGCACATACCGTCCTGCAGCTCTTGATTCTGAGCTGGTGCTGGTGGCCTTTGGCACTGCCTTTTTAACCAGGTGCATGGATCCTTCTGCATCCCAAACCATTTCATATTCACCATCTTCCTCATCATCTTTTTCTTTGGTTCTTGAAAACAGTTCAGCACCCACCGAATTCATGAAACTTACAAATGTGTTCACATAGGGAAGAGAGCTGAGACCATTTGTAGGCCAAAATACCAGCAGAAGGATGGTTACTACAAACTGACAGATATACCTGTATAAACAGAAGGTACAACAAACTAGTCAGATATTTGAATTGTAAACGTGCCACATAATAAGTAAAACAAGCAAATAGTGTAAACCATTACCAGATATAAATATGAGTTTGTTCAGGCAGGAAACAGAGATTCACCAGAACCTCGTGATTTAGATCGGTTGAATTCGGTGACAGCTTGGGCGCAGCAGACAGAAGCATAAAAGATGGATACAGATTCCCCTGCTGCCAGCTTATTGTTCCAAGGGTATGCTGCAGCATCAATAGCTCTATTAGGTACAAAACTTGGAATATATGACAACATAAAGGTTACAATTTTCGCACCTCAGTTACTGGCCCAAATGGAGTGGAGTGGATAACTGTGCATTGGTCATGGTCATGGCCTGAGAGCACAAGAACCTGCAGAGGGTTTAACCCAAGTCAAAATTTATAGAATTCAATTGAAACATCAGAAAACTGCAAAAGAAACTTACAGGCTTCAACAAGCTTAGCAAAAGCTCAGAAGTCTCTTTGCTTAGATAATTCTGGTAGCTGCATAAAAGAATATTCTTATGTCAACTGCTGTGAATTGGCCATATGTTAGACATGGAACAAGTTCCGATAGCCAGTTTGGCCAAAAGTGATTTTGAGAAGAGCATGTAGGGGACTAGGGGTAAGTGGGAAAAGGAGTGAATTTTTTTTGATACAGCACCCTTAATCACACAAACGTTCCTTTACCAAAAATGATGTTGACAATGTCAAGTGACTCCCAAAACTAACAGTCTTTAGTCCAACTAAGCAGTAAACTAGTCCAATGATCATTATGTGTTACATGAAACATTTGTCAAAAGTAGCAAAACAACAATACTTTGAGGAAGGACATACGTAATTCCTTGATCCATAGCAGCATTAGATACCCTCTGAAACAGAATAAATCAGTCAGCATAATGTATACGCGGTTGATTAAAATAATGAATTAACACAAATGCATTGCATTGCAGAATATTACACCAATGAATAAACTGGTGCTACAAATCAAAATACTGTTATTTTTATGATTAAAGTAATATGATATGAAAATGCTGTTATTTTTGGCAATGTATCATAGGAACACAAACACCTTGATGTACTCATGCGCTCAGCTAACTACACCCATTTGATCTAAATTCATATGGGGTTACACCTTAGATTGTCACTTTTACAAAAAGCTGCACACCTCCTGGATGAGGATGTAAGAAAATTTTATGAAGAGACTGGCAGTTTTCTGTAAAAGATGACATATCTGTTAAATTTAGATCAGATGGGTGTGGTTAGTCAAGTGCATGAGTACACCTTGGTGGCTGTGTTCATAGGCTACTTTTCATAATATGCAAATAGGAGCATAGGCAAGCTCTTTATAAAGAACACAGAAAAAACACTTTTCATAGTAACAGCTCACAAGACAACATACCTGATTTATAACGGGTGAAGAACGATGTGGACCGCAAGGTGTGTTGTCGGGTCGGTAAAGTGGAATATGTGTTAGTAGAATCTTCGGATTTGATTCATTACCTTAAAAGAGAATGAAACTAATCAAGACCAATAGAGTTATAGCAACCGCAACACTGAATAATCAAATGCACAAGTACATACCAGGTGATAGCGTTTTGATGAACTCCCAAGAGGAGGATCTTTCTTTACTTTGTTTGGATCCTGACAAACAGACATTAACAATTTTTTATAGCTATTAGAAAGTGGCACTGTAGCAGCACCAATTTTTATAGCTGTACAAAGCAGCACTGTAGCAGCAACAAAGGAAAAGTACGAACCTGAGATCATTATTCAGAATCTAGATTGTAGAATATGAATATTTGCACTACTATTTTAGACTTCCTTTTAGTGTAGTTTACAGCACATAGCCACATACTGTACATAACTTTGGAGATATAACATACCATCAATAGTTTGGGCATCAACAACAATAAACTCCACCTTCCCAGAAGAAAATTGGTAATTTCTTGATCGAAATTGTTTTTCATACCGACTAACAACCTACAAGAACAAATAAATAGGAATTTACAGACTGACCAGAGATTTGAGAAATATGTAAAACAATAATCATGAAATTGGTCAACTGCTATCTTAAAAAAAAAATCAATCACCTCAGAGTGAACTGAGTGAAATGCCGAGTAACCAATATCATGGTTTCCTGAAAGATAGTAGATTGGGGTGCCAGGATTTGTTCTTTGTTCATTCATGCTGAATATGTGCTTAAAGCGAAACAATGACTCCTGCCATCTGAAAGGTTTTGAACACAAATTATTGAAAGTAAAGAAACAATATAGAATGAATGTAGAGATATACTTAATAAGTATACTTGTAAAAGACATGAACTAAGTAGCATCAGATGGAACACAGAAATGCGAACTACTTGCATTGAGTAAAAGGTGGACCAGAATTCAGTATCTGTGCCTTACTCTTCATCGGACATATATGGGCCTCCATCGAAGTAGTCACCAAGAAATAAGACCATGTCAGGCTTGAATGGCAGTATGGCAGACTGAAAGGACCTTCTCATGTTCAAATCTGTGTAGAACTCGGCGGCCTGCAGCGCTATCGAGCTTGGTGGAAGGCCAAGGGAGGTGCTGTCCATGAGCTGCAAAGCAAAACATTTCAGGAGATAACAACATATACTTGAAAATATTTTGTGCGCACCATATATGATGAGTGTTTTTGGCACAGTTGCATGAAATAATGTTAGCAAGGGAAACTGACCTGTGGATCTGCAACAATGGCAACCTTGACATGATTATCCTGTCCAATAAAACGAATATATATGAATGTAAGGGTAAATAAATGGTACAGAGATTTCATGCAAACTTGATAGCCTACTGGTCCACCATACAGTTTCAACTAAGGATCGTGATAGTAGTACAGCTGCAATGTGTTGCAAAGGGCGAATTGCACCGCACTCAATTCCCCACTCCCCACTCAAGTTTGCAGTGATATGCAGTTATTTAGCGAGTCATCACCAAATCGACCCTAATGCAATTCAAGCACGAGAGATAACAACATGTCGAAATGTTTAATGGATCGAGGTGCTGACATCCGATTCCACCCGCGCACCTCGCCAATCAGATGCTTCAATTTAAACCCCGAGCAACGGCGTTTCGCACTAACCGGCGAGGAGGAGGACGGCCACGAGCAGGAGAGGTACGAGGCCCAGTAGGCACCCATCTCGCCGTAGAGCAGCGCGGCCGCCCACGCGGCGCACAGCAGCAGCGTCAGCCGCGTCGCGCTCTGCATCTTCCCGACCCCTTCCGCCGGCGAGGTGGCTCGGCGGCGGCGGCGGCGACTGCTGGATCTGGGCCTCAAGCTCAGATCTCTGATCGGATGTTCAGGCTTGGCTCAAGCTCAACTCGGGCACTCGGTGCCCGATCGGCTCGCAAGTCGCGACCGCGCTCGGGCCTCGGGAGTCAGGGGTGGGAATTCGGTTCAGCTGGTTCGTGCGGTTCAGTTTCCTCGGTTTTTAAAATATCGGTATTTCAGTTTGTAGTGCCGGAATTAATTTACTAAAAGAACAACAGCCGACGCGATAGAACCGAATTTATTCATTCGGTTTCTCTGGTTTGTGGTAAATCGAACCCTGTGTAGGAAATACTAGCGCATGGAGTTAGTTTCGGTGTAATTGATTATTTGTCCCGAAGTTGATGTGCTCTTAGATTATTTGCCCTGCTGTTTGATTATTTGCCCTGATGGCCCACATGTCATAGATACACATCAGGACAAATAATCGAGAGCACATCAACTTTGGGCAAATAATAGAGGGCACATCAACTTCGGGGCAAATAATCAATTACCCCGTTAGTTTCGTAAAGCACAGTTGCATTTTGTTTTTCTTTTCTTTTCAGTTTTTTGGATTTTTAGATTTCTTATTTTTTTAAAAAAAGTTTTGTATTATTTCTTAATTTATTTTATAGAGGTCAACATTTGCAATGCTAAAATGTATTTATGGACCCTCGTCATGTTTTTTGTCGCATTTACGACCGTTACCATATTTATTTTTTGAGAAATTTCAACTTGCATATTTTTGTGTTACGTACCATAAATAAAACTGGTGAAATGGATAAAAATGTGACTTTCGTTAAAAAGAGCAAACTATTTATAAAGTTGAATTTAAAAAAAAATGAACAATTAAACTTTTTTTATTGATGTTCTTTGTGCAGCCAGTTTGAAAACTCTAATTTTTATTTTTTTAACGTAGCATGCATAAAACTAAAATGTGGGAAATCGATTAAAAAATATGCTCTTCATAAGAAAGAGCAAACTATTTGTAAACTTGGACTTCAATTATTCTTGATAACATCATTTTTTATGTATTTTTTTTGCTGCAATGGTTTAATTTTGAGGAACTTTCAATTTTTTTGAATTTTTTTTTGCATCCTACAAAAAAACAAAATCCTTAGTTTAAAGTCTGCATTATGAAAACCTTTAATTTATGGAAAAAATGTTAATTTTGGATGTTCTTTTGCAGACATGACTAGAGAAGTTTCGATTTAGATTTTTTTTATCTACCATAAATAAAATTGAAAAGTGGAAAATCGAAAAGAAATATGCCCTTAATAAGAAAGGTTTGTAAATTTGGAATTCAAATTTTTTTTAATAATATCACACTTTTTTATTTTCATTGTGCATCGATGCTTTATTTTTTAAAAAAACTTTCTATTTTTACTTTTATTTCAGCCCGCCAAAGATAAAATCCTTACCTCGAATCTTGCATTATAAAAATATTTAGTTTTTGAAATATTTTAATTTTGGATATTCTTTTGAAGGTGTGTTTCTAAAACTTTCAAATTTATGATTTTTTGTGACCAACCATAAGTAAAATTGGAAAGTGGAAAATCGAGAATAAATATGCCCTTAACAAGAAAGAGCAAATTTTGTGTAGATCTGTACTTTGAAGAGTTTTGAACAACATCAAACTCTTTATGGATGTTCTCTGTGTATGCATGGCTTAATTTTCGGAAACCTTCAGTTTTTATGATTTTTTGTGATCTAGGAAAAACAAATTCCTTAGTTCGAATCTTGCATTATGAAAACTTTTATTTCTTTAAAAATTTTAATTTTGCATGTTCCTTTGCAGACATATGGTTCTGCAACTTTCAAATTTATGTTCTCTGTGACCTACCATAAGTAAAATTCTAAAGTGGAAGATCTAGAAGAAATACGCCCTTAATAGCAAAGAGCAAACCATTTGTAAATTTGGACCTGAAAAATTTTGAACAACATTAAATTTTATGAAAATTTTGACCTACCATGGTTTGATTTTTTGGAAACTTTTCATTTTTCTGATTTTTTCGACCCACAAAAAAAATAGAAAAGGCAAGAAGGACACAGCAGTAGGGCACTTCGCTTGTCCGTAAGTGCTCCGCTTGGTCTCCAGCTCCGTAACTGCCTGGTCTCCAGCTGCTCGATAAAACAATCCGCGAGGGCGGAGGCAGGAATCGAACTGGGGCCTCTGGACTGAGAACTCCCTCGGCTAGCTAAGTGGGCAAGACATCCCCGCCGTGCTACCTAATGTGCAGAACGTTTCGTTTTAAATGTTATTTTGGAATGGACGGTCGGATCTGATTTCACGAGAAGATCGGACGACGTTGGTTTTTCAGGTGACGTGGCATACGTGATCATTAGGCGACGTGGCGCATTTTGGATGCAGCGACGTGGCCTAACCATGGGACGGCTGGTTAGGGCCTTTGCAAAATAGAATGGATATAACTCGAGAGGCAAATGCAATCCACGAACCATTAATTGAACCAATCAACGGAACCAACTCTCTTTGAGGCGTGTGAACCAACCTAGTCAATACACAATCAACCCAAAGCACGGTTTGCAGCTATTGCGAACTATAGGCGAAAAATAAAACCAGGGACAAAACCGAAAACTAAAAAAAAAACATGATTTGGTTCGACTCGATTCAGTTCAGGTTGTTTTATTTCCTAAATGTGTGTATACTCCTATTCAGGGTCTTTGACTTCCATCTTGCTTTTGCAAATACTCCGTAGCAATTAGCATATGCTCAGGTGAGCTTTGACAAGATGGTGTTGCACCACCCTGTGAGGCTGTCGTGCAGTGATTTTTTTTTTAAAGAAAAGGCTGCATTGCATTATTGGTAGAGTGTCGTCAACTCTTTGGCAGAGTTTTAGATTACGGGCCTGTTTGGATCCCTTAGCAGCTAATAGTTAGCAGCTAATAGCTAATAGCTGGCTAACAATTAGCAGGTACCCTGTTTGGATCCATTAGCAGTTAGCAGGTTGAATAGTTGTTTGGGAGTGGAAAATAACCATCCTACCCTTGCTGCAATTAATACCCATCCAAGGAGAGGAAAGATGAGCAATAAAGTAGGGGCAAAGCAGTCTTTTCACCATCTATTAGCAGTTGTTAGCAATTGTTAGCAGCCCAAAACCTGCTAATGGACTAATTGTTAGCAGCCCAACCTGCTAACAGTTAGCAGCAAATTAGCAGGGCCTGTTTGGATCCCTCCCTGCTAATTTTAGCAGCTAATTGTTAGTGCTAATGGATCCAAACAGGCCTTACGTTGAAATTGATATTTTTTTTAGTTGTACTAGAATCTAGAGTGTGCCCAACAAAACATTTGGTAGGATGTTAGTTATAAAAACGCCGGAAAAAATAATTAAGCGAGAGCATTTGGTAGGCTGTTGAAATATTGGAAGAGAGAAATAAAGAAAAAAATGTCCGCTATGTTTTTAGAGATACATGAGGATGCACATGACCCACACCCGATGCTTCCTAACATACACTAGAAAGTAGTGGGAGGCTTACGGGCCTTCTTGTTAAGGTGTGCGCATGTGTGTACTCATTTCTAGGCCCGAAATTAAATCTGGAGGGTGAGACACCCGAGCCAATCATATAGATCGAATCCGGGTGGCAGCATGCCACAACAGAAACTTATCATCAAGACAAAATACACTAGCCAATCACATCTATTGAACTCGGGCGGCAGCCTGCCACATCAGACACTTATCACCAAGACAAAATTTATAGTCCCCAAATGCTCAGCGATGTCGATAGACCTATGTCTTTTTTTCTTTTCCTCTCATCTTTTAAGTCCTCTCTTTATTTCTTCCTCCTGTCTTCTCTTTTCTATTTCCCCCGTTTGGCGTCCATCATTGCCCTACCAAGAAGCCCCATGGTGGCTTTATGTTTGCTACTAGCCTAGCATTCTCTCCCCGCTCCTGGAGTTTCCTTGGCATCGCATCGATCATCTAGTGCAGACATTATTGGTGATATATACCAACATTTTTTTATGTTTTTTAAGAGCCCCCATTTTCATTTTCAAGAGAATGAAAATAAGAAAGTTCTGACACCACCTACCCCACTAATCGTAGCAACCACACGACCGTTTACTATCCAGCTGCCTGACAAGTTTAATAGGACTTCAGCCAAGGAACACATTTGCATTCCAAAACATCTCAAAACACACCACTAGCAGGTGGTTAGACAACTCCGGATCATCCTACTAGTCCATCCTAAATAACTTAGTTGTAGCCGGCCACATCTGGTACACGTACCACGACTCCACGAGTACATACATATGGCATGATTTTATAATCTGGCATACGTACCAAGTTGTAATCTGGCATTCCATCTTTATACATGTACCCCTCCATCCACAGATGTAAGGCGTATTTTGTTTCGTTAGAACAAAACTTTTACCATCAATTACTTCATTAATATGTCATATATGTGATACAAAATCATAATCACATAAAAGTAATTTTGAATACAAATCTACTAACCTTATTTTTGTGTCACAAAAATTATGTATTAATAGAGTAATTGTTGGTTAAAGCCTTGTCCTAACGAAACAAAATACACCTTATATTTATGGACGGAGGGAGTATTATTCAAATATAAATAGGAGTCATCGTCCATATTTTCTGAATTGTACTACTAGGAGTTGTCGTCTACAATCAGCATTGATCAGCATCGCGTGCAGGTCAGCATGAGTGCGAGGTGGTCGGCAGGTAAACCATCTCCAAGGGAGTCTCTTCAGGGTCAAATTCCCTTCGCGAAGAAATTCTGATGCTCCAACAGAATCTCGTCACGGTTCTCGTCAGAATAAATTTTTCCGTGCATCCCCTTTAGAACGAGATTCCCTTTCCTTTTTCTTTCCAAATTTATTCAAAGGGTTTCTGTGAAGGGAATGAATGCGTGAAAGAGAATGGGGAATGAAATGGAATAAAGGAAATATGGTTGGAAATGGTCGCATATTGTCCACCTCCTTCCGTCTTTTCCTAGCTCCAGCTTCGTTGCCATCGTCTGTGCGGCAAAAGTTGCTCATGTTTTTTTTCTTTGAACAAAGAAAACTCATTTAGTCGTCTTGATAAGCTTTGGTTATAGTCTGCATGCATCAATATACTGGAACATATATATGCATGTCCGCATGAGTAGCATATACTGTAGCCTAGCTTATATATATATATATCTATCAGGCAACATATCCAGTGCAAATGCCCATTGAGTACTAACATGCTAATAACAGATCTGGGCAATCAGATCCATCAGGAACGGCCTAGATCTGAAAAGGTTAAAGCCACTTTACCCACTTAAACACTTTCACGAAAAACCCCCTGAGTTTCTAAATGGAAAGGGGCTTCCACCTTTTTAGATCTGAGCCACTTCTCGTGAATCTGATGGCCCAGATCTGCTGTTAGCGTATTAACACCTAATAAACATTTGCACTAGATATGTTGCCTATATATCGTGCACGTCGTTTTTACGAGACTATATCTTCTTTCTATAGTTTGAGACCTTCAGCATCATTACTTGTTGGAAAGCACAATGCGTCGATACACCGATCGGGAACAAGGCCTGCAGCTTCGTTTCATACGTCCATCCTTATTAGTTGTTCTCTTCATAGTATATTCTTCTCTTATCTACTTATTTCCAGATCGAAGAATCGAACGCTTTGCCTTTTGGAGTCTGTTCTTATTTAGTCTTGAAGGCAAGTCCAAAGCATCCACAAACAAGTTAAATAAATTATACTGGACTTTCCAAGCTAGCTCGAAAAGCTCTCAAAGTTCAGCTTATAAGCAAATAAGAAAAGCCAAAGAAAACATTAAATAAAAAAGGCGTGCTATATTGAGCAAACGTTACATAATATCATCCCTGCAAGTTCCGCAGCGAATCAGCTATTTATACAATGACCCAAATGGCACGTAATACTGATCAAGAATTTCTCATCCCATTGGAACCCTGGGATTCGGGATGCAGCTGACTGTGTGTTCACTCAACAGAATCTGTGATCTGTATCAGCAATGTGGTGAATGCCTAAACCTTTCTGTTCTTCAAAGTACGCTGTTATGGCTTTCAGCTTTCCATTGAGAAAATTCTTCTCAACCTGCCAGATAAAAAGTAAATGGCTACATTGTGATATCAATCCAACACCAAAATAATAGTAGAGTAATGAAACCTCACAGCACACTGGCCCCCACTTTTCCTGTGTGTTAGGGGGTGCCAACTAGAAACGAATAACAGCAAACGGACACACCTCAACCGCCCATGGAGGATCAACAGACAAGCACATGTCTGCCAATTGGTTTAGGTCAATGTTGCGAGGAAGAAACATCACTACTCTTGAAGCCATCATCGTAGCAAGTTTAAAGAGACAGTACCTAAAGAGTTCAACCAGGACATGTCATCCTCTGTGAGCACAAGAAGAAACAAACTATTCTGAAGTCTGAACTAAGGCACTAACCCATCGCAAGGCTTAAGCATGGCTTTCATATCATAAACGTCTACTTTGGAATAGTCCGGTCCACCCCAAGGAGGCGACATGAAAGCAGTTTCACCCTGCATAAACATGAGTTCACCCAAACTGATCATATTAAAGCAAGTAATACCAGAAAAGAACAGCTAACATGGTAACATGTGCAGGGATATATACAGCCAGATATGCGGGTGGGCACATGCAAGCATGATATAAAACACAAACGCAGTCTACACAGCTATGGTCTGTACCGAAGAAAATGACATGTTCACAAACTTAAAAGATGTCAAAATTTCCAAGAGAAGACACATACCTTCAGATGTGGAGCTATATGAATAAAATCACCTAAAACGAAGTCTATATGGCCACTTACTCCATAAACAGTTGCATTATTCTGTGCACAATCAATCTTTTGTGGATCAATATCAACAGCAATAACATGCTTGCACCTGGGAAAAAGAACATGTCACTAAGGTGGAACTCCATAGTTCTGAATGATGTTGAAGAAATATTGACACATACGAGTCCATCTTAGCTATACTATGCAAAACATGGATGTGAAGTGAAGTCACCTTCAATCAAAATTGATATCAAAAAAATTACTCTCATTGGTTAAGACAGCAACTAAGAAGACATTCTTTGCAAATGATGAATGTTGTCATTTAACTGGAAGCGGGCACCTTAGTAGTTAGTACAAACAACATAATTGCACAAATGCACTTGCTGACATTTTCTTGTGCAAGTATGTTTTCATGCACAGCAGCACGACACATGATATTTGTGCTAACATTTTAATAACAGAAAGCAAACATTTGCATGGGCGCGTACATAATTCCTATGCAGGTTCAAACCAAGGTTCAAGAAGACAGTATTCACAAGTCAGTCAGTGAGCTAGGGAACAGTGACTAGACGTTAATACAGGGACTAATCAGAACTAGTCAGAACTAATCGGTAATGGTGACTAGATGGAGGACTGCCGATTAGAGATTAATTGGGGATTAATCTCTTTTTAGAAATAGTGGTTCTAACAAACAAATTATTTCTTATCATCAACAGAAAAAACCATAACAAAATTACAATAACGTACTTTATGGCAAATTGGATGGCGTTTCCCCCAACACCTGTAAAACAGTCAATCAGTACACCACCACTGACACGAGATGCATGGTGCTTTGCGATGGGCTCTGGTGTGACTGAAAACCACCCTTCTTCATCCATCTTTATACCATTATCATAAAGGGAGAAAAGTGAGTAACGCTGAGACCAGTACTTGGCAATGCTATTGGAGATGTTCCCTGCCAGGTCCTGGTATGAATTATCTGTAATAATAAAATTCTGATTATTTATATAGAAATGAAAAAGACCACAGGAAGGGTCACAGGAAAACAAAAAAAAAATATTCTACTCTCACTAAGCCATAGCTACCAAGGCAGTGGCACCAAGCTATAGTGCCGGAAAGAAATATAATACGTACAGCAATCCTTCAAAGTTGCATTTGGTCAGGGAAAAAACATAGAAATCTGATGCTAAACAGTACATTGGAAAAGGTAATAGGTACAACTCCTAGAAAGTTGTAGCTCAATAATATCATCTTACACGATTGAGATCTCCTTACTCTCTTTTTATTTTTGGTGCTAGCAGCATCCTCGTTCATCTCTATCTCTTCAGTCATTGAACTACCATTCTGTACATTTTCAACATATTGTGCTTCATCAATGGCTATTATCGTACTGCATGAAGAACAGATATTAACAAAAAACCATTCATCAGTAATGAAGAAAGTAAACATAATTTAGTTTAATCTGACACTTCTTCTATTTATTGGCTCTAAACGTAATTTAGTTTAATATGGAACACCTTTTTATTGGCTCTTCAGTAGGAATTGCTGATAACTTGAGTGATTCATCGTAAAGGTCTTGTCCCTGCCCTTCCAGACGTCTGTCATCGCCAGCCTGAGCTGGGATGAGGAGATAAAAAGGCATGGCATCACTAAAAGGAAACAGAATAATATATAGAAGGAATAGGAGTTCACAGCTATTTGGGGGAAAAAACCTTAGAAGATGACCTATTTCCCTTTCAGGTGTAGATTAATATTGCAACCATAAGGAAAATTTCTTCAAAATAATAAATGATACAAAAGGGATATTATTAATCAAGTTTGAAGTTTATTGTGATTTGTTAACATAAAAATTGTGCTGCCACTGTACAATAAGCAATGTCCCTCAGCATCAATTGTAATGCAAATCCATCAAGAACTTATCAATTGGATTTGAGTACCTTACCAAACGTTTCTTTTCTATTATCATATCTGCTCAAGTGCTGAGCTCCATATTGTACACCATGCTGATCTGTTTTTGACATACAATCGCCCACAGGACAGGACAAAACTTCAAATGATTGGTCAAACATTGTAGGTTTCTCACTGGGTTCTTGCACAGGTATGTTTGTATATTCTGAGCCCAGTTCCTCAAGGCTTTTAGGTGTATATGTGCTATCATACGATGCAAAGTCCTCCAATCCTTGAGGCGGATGCCATGTAGACTCCTGTGTCAGAATGTTGCAAAAGTAATACCGACTGTAGAATGAATCCCAGAGAACTCTCCAATCGCCATATTCACCGTAAAAGTTGTTGTCAGAATTTAGGGTTTCATTATCAACAGGAGATGATTCTGCTGTATGTAGACAAGCCTCTTGATGAACATCAGTAATATCCTGAGATATTGATGGAGTTTCCCCAGATATTTGATTTTCCCTTGTGGACAATCTTCCTTCCTGACAAATCGCAGCATAGGAAATTCTAGATTCATTAACAACTGAATTTTCGCACAGCATTGCCTTGCTAGATTGCAAGACATTGGCAGGGGCTTCATTGACTTGAACAGGAGAGTCTGATTTGACTGGGCTGCTAATGTTATCATGAAACTGACAAATCCCAACTTCACATGGATTTTTAGCTTCGTCCCCTATAACTACTTTTGCAGAACAGCCAGACTCTTTCTGCTCCTCAACATAAACACTTTCTCCACAAGGCATGTTCTCAGTATCATCAAGGAAGGCTTCATTGCAAGCCATGTCAGTCCTAGATGAACTGCACGAGTTAATGTGCTTCACACAAGCAAATTGAACTACATTTGCAATTTCCTCAGTACTGGCACATGTCCTCGTATCATCATTGGTTGGAGTAATTGATGCTCCATATAGGATCTGTCTTCCCTTTTTGTTAGTTTTTTTGGCTGTGCTTTTTGTCTGTAATGCACAAAGGCTTAAGCTACAGATATTAACCAGCAAGGGAACAATACAAAATTTCATGAAGCACCTACCTCTTTACTTGTGCTGAATGAAACAGGAAGCCCCAAAGAACCCATGAGGTTAGCCAATTCCAAATCTTCAACAAATGAATGGCCTAGTGAACCACAGAAATATCAGAAAGTATATCAAAGAAATTGCCAAACACTTATAGCAAAGAAGAAGATCCATCAATTTTTTTCAAAAAAAAAAGTGTGTGTGGGCACTATGCAAATTAATCAGTTGATTGTGCAAGCAGGGAATTCAAAAACAACATTGGATTACAAGGAAAACAAAACTTACCTTCATCCATCTGTACGGGTGGTTTAATGCAGATATTATCTGTCTGAGAGCCCTACAAAGATTTAATAATTGTCAGATGGTTCTAAATCATAAGCATTAAAGTAAATTGGCAAGCATAAATCATGAAATAATATACAAAGTAAACTCGATATATCTGCAAGACAATTAACCTTTTCAATTATTCCATGTAACAACGAATGCAAATTCTTCAGAAGAATAAGAAGAGAAGCATTTTAATTACTATCTCATTTCTTGAAGTGAATTAATAAATGATCTTGCATGATCTACCTCTGGCCTAGTTTACAGATCAATCTTCCTAGGCAAGTCAAACCAAGACGAACCATAAATTGCTAATATCTCAAATGAAAACAAAATATAAGTGTATTTCATGCTTACTTCACCACTAAATTCATAATTTGCAAAATAAATTTACCCAACAATGGTTTAATAACCAGGCTGTTAGAAGGTATAATTTAACAAAGTATCAATACATGTTTAGTAAGCAAATGGACTGCTTGTAGAACAGAGAACTAAAATTTGCTATGTGTTTTCTTTATCTGACCAAGTTGAACCCTTTTGAGTGTTCAGATTTATTTCCTGTGTTAATTTTTTTTAAAAAAAAAAATATTAGGTTATTGGTCCAATCCTACATAAAAAATGCGATTTGTAAATATCATTTTGTATGCCTAGCGAAATTGCGACCACCACTTTCAGTGGCAAGCCACAAATCGCATTGCAAAACAAATGTTTTGTGTTTAATAGTCTTTGCAAAGTTAAACAGCCAACTGGTTCCTCTTAGATACAGTTGCTCCACTTAGCTAGCTACAATGTACTACATGCTCAAATTAACTGCCTGACGATGTCAACGGGGCTCCCATCCACAAAGATCAAAAGGGAGCAAAATCTCTCGGATTCTTTAAAATTCGCATTTGCTCAAACGACACTTGGGTTCAGTGATTCAGATGATCGCACATGTCATACTCACATGGGAATTGGCATACGAATTCAATGCCATTTAGGCAATTTTTCCAAAATACCAAAATGAACAGAAATTATACCGCAAAACCGGTCCGGGCGGAGCGCCAATGCTTGTGGATTACGTTGGCACCAGCGCCAAACGAATCATCCCTGCATCGAGCGAACTGTTCAGGAGAAGAGAAAGGCTGCTCCGCCGAAAACCACCGACCCCAATAGCGAGCCGGAGGACGAGGGGCTTACCAAAGGTGCACTTCGGTGAGCTTGAAGAAGCGCCCCAGCTTCCCTATCGCCGGAGACTCCTCCTCCTCCGCCGCCGCCGCCGCCGCCATGGGTGTGGGGGCGGGGGGCGGTCGCCGAAGGGTTTGTGCTCGGAGAAACCTGCACGCTGGGCGAGCTTGCGGCGTTGAAGGGATCGGCGTGGGACTCTGGGAGGAGAAGGGTAGGGTTTTAGTGAGGAGGTTTCGGGAGAATTGCCAATTTACCCTCAAGTTGATTAGCCTTCGCCAAATTGTTTAAAGTTGGAGAGCCTTTGCTAATTTACCCTGAGTGGGTCTAACTATTAACAAAACTTACATACAAGTCCCCGGATAACCAACAGGGCAGGAGGAGCTGGGAACGAGGCTGTTCACTGGAGGTGGCGGTCGAAGCACGGATGGCCGGCCTCGGGTCGTCGCCGGTGAAGATCGCCGCCTCGCAGCTCCCCGGGGTAGAAGGGCTGCTGGCCACGCCTCCTCTCTGGACGCGCCGGTGCGCCTCCTGACCCTTCGTCGCGCCCTCCTCCTCGCACCGCTGCGGACGGTCGGAGCGAGGGGAGGAGCGGCGTGCGGGGGCGCGCTGAGGCTGGGGCGGTCGGTGGTCGGCGCGGGGATGGAGCGAGGGGCGAGGTGGCGGTGAAACCGGCGGGATGGAGCAATCCGCGCCGCGGGAGCTTGGGGCGGTGCCACGGCACGAGATGCTAGCTCGGCGGTGGCGTGAGAGGAGAGGGGAAGCGGAGGCGGTGGACTCACTGCGGGCCAATTTCTGCTCGGCTGCCCAGCTCGTCGCACCTGCTGCTTGTCCAAGGACTGGTTTACAAATTTTGTTAGCAGTTAGATCTACTCAGGGCAAATTAACAAAAGCTCCTCAACTTTGGACAATTTAACAAAGACTAATCAACTTCAGGGTAAATTGGCAATTCTCTCAGAGGTTTCACTGGGGGGAGACGGCAGCGCTTGCAGGCTGCAGCGAGGCGGCGGAGAGCATGGAAGGGGACGCCCCGGTGTTTTTTGTATTTTTCCAGTTCATTTTTTATATTTTCTTTAATTTTATGTGAAAAACATATATTGTAGTTTTGGGGGGGAAAAAGTAGCAAAGACAGTTCCGATGAGCCTCCTCCTCCACACGGTCGGATCGTACGTAGGGATGCAAGTGGGTTGTTTCACGGGTACCTATGAACCTGGTTACTTCATTAAAATACATTAAGCCTTACAGCGTTAGTGTATTTTAGTGAAACAAGCGGGTTAACCCACTTGCATCTGTAATCATACAAAGTATTTTCGTACATTTTTCAAATGTATTTCAAAAAAAATTCACAGTTTTTTCTTTTGAATTGCTACAAAAGCAGGCTAATGGGGGTATTCCCGCGTATGAGAACATTGTAATGGAGAATGTCATAGCCGAAATAGGATTCGTTTTGCCTAGAGCGCGCAAATCCGCTATATATTTGACACGGGTTTGCCGTAGTGCTGGAACTATGGCGAATGCATCTATCGTCATTGATGCATAAATCAATATACCAATTAAGAATGATTGAACTCCTTCTATGGTTCCACATGAGAAACCAGTATGAATATAACCTACATGCCCAATCGAAATATGAGCTAGAGGTCTTTTGACTTTCGTTTGGGCCATGGCGGCCAGTGCTCCTAAGATCATAGAAGCTATGCTGCAGAAAAAGAAGATTTGTTGTAATGTACCCCATAGGAAGCAACAATAGAAACACATGACATATTTGCAGAAATAGAGATTTTTGATGTGGTGAAAACTTTAAAGTTCTCACTAATTGATAGATAAAATGCGCTTTTCTACGGTAATATATGTTTCTATGCAATTGGTTGCAACTTAATTCAAACTTTTTTTTCATTCACGTCACTTAAAAGAAGGGTACAACATCGTTATAAACTTGAATTTGTCATCAGTATGTCACAAAAAAATTAAATCCCACCATGCACTCTTCTTCCATGGCTCATTGTCCCATTCTCATTTCCTCTTGCTTCTCCCAATCTCTCTTTGTGCTATCATTAGCCTATTTTGTAAAGTGACACACCCCTTTGGCCCCTCGTCGATTTTTTTTAATTAATGCAAGCGGTAAACGTGTTCCACATATTACCATTTGTGTCCAAAAGTTTTGAAGGCCCGTTGTGGATGTAAGCTCTAACATAGTTCATATCCAGTCTATTCTTTTCTCATGTGTAGCTAGTTAGACACATAGATCATAGTAAGGTCTAATATTTTCTAACTATAATAAAAAAACATATATACATTAATAAGTCCAATATTGTTATTAACACGCAAAACACCTCCTTTTGACAATCCATTGCCTCCTCCCCAATTCTCATAGGGAGGTAGGCCTTCATGAGTCTCCCGTTCACTTGTCAGTTGTAGAAGGGAGAAACAAAGAAGAAAGAAAAAGTGGTGCGGTGAGGTATTATTACTAGTGGCACAAACTACGTTGGTTTTCAAATGACATGCCTCAAAAGTTGGTAACTTTGCAATTGCATAAATATAATTAACCCTTTAAATAAATGGTAGCACAAAAGAAACCAGATAATGTAACCAGAAGAATATGTAGTCGTGCAATACCATCATGAGTGACCAGATGTTCAATTCCCATAACCACATGTGCCCACATTGATAGCAACTTAAAGTGATGACTATCGCTGGGCAATAATTTTTTTCTTCTTCTAGCAATTGGATAGGTGTGTTGTCATTTCATTAGGAAGGAAGAATCGTACGCTATACGAGGGAGAGTCACACCTAAAACAAGAGTTCCATTTCTTGTTTGCGTGCATGGAGTATCAAGGACGAGGACGCACGAGGACGCATGCACCTCATCACCAGCAATATAGCTCTAGCCTCTGAGTGCATGGAGCATCAAGGAACGGCGTGGCCCAACCACAGATACATGTGCTCCATTTCTTGTGTAGCTCGTCTTGGCTATTCTCGCGGGTGTGCCATTCACACCGAAGACGAAAAGCGTTCCATGGTATGTTACTTTTTTTGAAAAGGTGCCAGAGGCTTATATTCATAGAAGGAGGAGAGTCTTTACAAAGGTCGAAGCTTACGCAACCGACCAGGGCAATCAAGGGGGTTCATGGGTTGCTAATCTCCACAGGTTTAGATCATCTAACAGTCTCTCCCACATATGGAGAGTGGAGCTATACTTGTTTGAGAAGATGCGGGAATTTCACTCTTTCCACAAGTTCCATAAAGTGTAGATTAGAGTCCCATCCACCTCCTTTAGCCTAGAAGCCAAAGTGCGGCGCTTGAAGAAATCAAACATCGCTAAAAGGTTTTGAGGCAGGAAACCGTCCAGAACCAACTGATGTTTATGCAAAAGCCTCATCCACACGTCTTGGGCAAAAGCACAACCGAAGAACAAGTGGTTGGAAGTTTCGGGCTCTACTCCACAGAAACTGCATAGATGAGAATTTGGCCAACCTTTAGCCTGAAGTTACTTGAACAGAAGAACTTTATGCAACAATGCCGCCTCGATCAACCCCTAGAATTGTCGACGCATGCAGGATGCCCACCCAAAAGATGAATCGTTTGCTCGATAGCTGCTCCCGGATCATGCATAGTTTGGTGATGTGACATGTTATAGAGAAACAAAAAGTCGTGGTGTGGCAGCACAAGACAAGCCCGAATGGAGATGCTTCTGCTGCTGGGTGGCAACGGGACATGGATTGCTGTGCGCTGCGTCGACACTGCTTCAGCTAGCACCCAGTCTCGTACGTCTTCTTCTCTGTATCTCGGTCTCTATCCCGTCGGCTAGCTCTGAATTTGCGAGATCTTTTTCAAGACCATGCTATATGCTTGGACCATATATCTTTACAAGGACAAAGGCACAAAACATGGGAAGTCATATTAGGGACTGGGAATACTGTCTCAATTATCCATTCATGGTCCAGAACTGGGAAGAGTATAATTCTATATTTCTAAGTTCTAACGAAGGCTCGTGTGTATTGCTGGTCCTTGCAAGTATTTTAGGAACTGTTTGAATTGATTTGTTTAGATTAAGAGAGGAACTGTCTGTTTGGTCCGTTCTATCAAGAATACTGCTGTCGTCCTTGATTATGTTACAACTGCTTGAAGAAAACTGTTGTAGCTACACGTCCTGGTGGCTGGTGCTTACCATACTATACACCACATTAAGGCTCGGAAAGTAGATTGATTCGCTGATATAAACCCGGTAATGTGTATATGTGAAGCGTGAAAGTACGATTAACCTTTGTTATTTCATGAACTAGGAGCTGACCTTAATGGCTAGATCTGCTAATGTTCCAATTTGGTCTCAAATGTATGAACTATATGGTTTATTAATTTACTACTTTCGTTTGTGATTTTTTTCGAGCAACCTAGCCGTAACAGCAAACAGATTCAGCGACAGCCTAACAGTGCCAACCTGTCAAGGGGAAACAACGATGCCTTCAACAAAAGCGACAACCGAGTGGCCGCCACCAATGCCCGTCTTCAATGCAGACTAGGATTTTCACCCTTATAGAAAAAGGAGTGTCACGATGATGCCTTTAAGGAGAGACGCTAAAAGCGACAATACCGTCGGCTCAGCAAACTAGGCAGGCTTTCACCTGCGGCATTCTCATCCTAGAGCCAACTTGCCAGGAAAGCCAAATGGCGAGGGGGCAGCGGAGCCCAAATGCATCGAAACCTAGCACCATGTTGTCATAGATCCAACGAGAAGCCAACCAAACCGTCAAACCTCAATGCCTTGAGGTCACCAAACACCCCACGGAAGGAGGGATGACGACTATGCAAAGACGGGAGCCACACTAGATCTAGCCGCACGACGACGCGCTGGACGGGCACAGCAGAAACCTCACACGCATCACCCAAACGCCGCCACACCAAACCCGGTCGTTGTGGTGCCGAATCTGGACCACACCTTGGCTCGGAAGAGCAAGGCCACTAGGGAATACTGAGGGGCAGCGTCGTGGGCTCCCCGCCGCCCAGGACGGGCTTTGTGCCATAGGACGGCGTCCGGCCCACCAAATTCGACAACCGCGCCACCGAATCCGCCCACCCTACCATGTCGCGCTACCGGTATCCGACAGGGAGAAACCACCAAGAGAGTGGAAGAGGGAAGGAAAGGAGGGGGCTCGCCGCCGTCGCCCAACGCTGGCGGGTAGAGCGTTGGGAGGGGGGTCGTTGTTGTATAGCTGCTTCAACAATTTTAATGGAGCACTTCCAAAGATGAAGAAGAGGGGGCTCGCGGGGCTTGGGGAAGAGTTTTTTTTACATATTTTAAAAATCATTATTATGTACAGATTTTTGTAATCAGCTGTGCTTAACTGGTATTAGCTGTTTGCTTGGAGCAAGTATAACCCAGTGTGACTAGCTAGCTATTCTATTCTATTTCTTCTGGTGCGTCGGTCAAACTGTAGCGTCACTGAAGATTATCGTCGTTAGTGATTCCAGACAAGTCTATTAAAGCAGAGAGCCTCGAGGGCTAATATGATCATATTCGCTTCCGTACTAGTTCCGTTACAAAGTCCTTGTAATCCCTACCCCCTCTGGGCTAACTGCTCTGGGATGTCATTTGTGGGTGTAGGTAGATGTTGTGTTTTGGTACTGTACTGTCCTTCCCTACCCCTCCTATTTTGCAGGCTTGAACTTTTCTCTCCCATTGAGACTCGCTTGTATTTCCGTTATTTGACCATGGAAATAAGGTTTTTTTTTCCTTGTTGAATAAAAAAACTCTGTTGAACTAATAAAAAATCTGCAAAGTTTAAAAGGTTTTGTACGCAGAATTATCTTGCGCACTACTGTTTTTATCTGCCTCTGTGACAGGCACGACGGCACGATTGTGCAGACGGACGGCAGAGCGTTCAAGGGTCAAGACAAACAAGCCACAGAGGTCACTGTCCGGGGAAAGAGCGGATAAAACTGGTCATCAGCTGCATGTTGCAGGTACACTCCATCTTTACCCTTTGTGCTCTCACGAAAGATGCCTGTTTTTTGTTCTGTTGGTACAGGTGTAAATCTGATGAACAAACACCACCTCCCAGGCTCCCAGCATTTGCACGGCGTTCAGGTCCAGCCCTTGCGTCTGCAAAAAAGCAGCTACAGGACGTCCAATCCAGGGTGGAAGTATGTTCAAATGGAAATTATCTCGACAATCACTAGCTAAACAAGGCCCCTTTCTATGGTCTAACCTGCTGACAAGCTACATTTGAACATATCAATTCTATTGTCCAAGGGGCTAACCGGCTGCCCCTTGGTTGCGCCATGTCACCATAAAAATTTATTTTTAAAAAATCAAAAACTTCTAAAAATATAATCAAAATTTCAAGGTAAACATCCATAAATAAATCTAAACATTTAAAATGTTATTCTACAAAATAAATTAAGAAATAACGGAATTAAAAAATCCCTAAAAAATGAATTAATAAAAAATAAACGTTGAAAAATATAATTATAGTTTAAAAGCATGTAAAACCTAATTTTATGTAGACATCCCTTAAAAAATAGCTTTTTTTTAAAAAAAAAGAATTCACAAATAGTTGAATTAAGAAATAATCTATTCTTTTCTTTTATACTAACTTTTGTGTCCAACTAAAAAAAACCTGAAAAACAAAGCTTTATAAAATGGAACCACGATAGTAGCATATAAAAAGATTTAACATTAAAGAGTAATTTTAAAAAAATGAGATACAAAATAATGAGGATAAAAAACAAAATGTGTAATTCTTTCTTATTCATCTGTTTTGTGATACATCTTTATTTGCTCACATAAAAAAGAGCTTATAGTGGTGCGTCGTAGCCGTGCCGACCTCACTAGTAGCTTATAAAGACCACCATTGTGTAACCACTTGTCAACATATGCGGTTTCCGCTGACAGTCGTCTAGATTATTTCATTGCGATCTAGGCGACGCTCCTCCATGCACGTGACACTTCTCTCTTTCTTCTTCTTCTTCTTAGTTGTTGTTGTGATCTCTTTCTTTTCTTCCTCATCCCGACATCGCCTGCTCCACGGTCCTCTGCTACCACCACCGCCCCATGATCCATCCACTCGCCCTCGATCGTCCCCGTGACTCTCCAACGCCGCCATCGACGTCTCGCCACCCGCTATAATCCCCTCTAGGAACCAAGTCGCCATCTCTCCAATCTCTCTCTAAGCTTAAGCTTGGAGGGAGAGTGAACTACCCCGATTTATAACCCTAATCTGAGAGGGAGGGGGTAGCGCTATTGACGAGAAAGTAAAGATGGAAGAGCGGCACTCAAAGAAAGAACAACATGCATAGATCGAGAGGGCGGTGACAGCGGCCATACAAAATTGTCTTAAAGCGATCCACTGGCCGGCTGACAGGAAGCCATTCCATTTTTTCTCACATGACAGTCCAGTCGCGGCTGCTCGAAACAGCAGTGCCATTTTGGCGGAGGATATTTGTGCGGCTCAGAGACTCTTGCTCCTAGCTGTCGCTCATGGCCGCTCGATGTGACGTTCTATGTAGTTCTATGGATGAATTGAGCTACTCCAGCTGCAACGACGTCAGAGTCGGCAAGCCCGAAAGGAGACGTCTTGGCCAAATGCAGATGTAGGGTTAATTGCAGGGTGACAATGAGACGTACGTGTGCATGGATGCACCTGCTGGCTCCATATATATCTACAGACAGGTATATAGTGTTGTTTGTCTCTCTGAGTCTGGGACATGCATGCTCTGCTACTTCGAAAACTATGGTTTCAGAGAGGTTTTTCCATGCACACCTTGTTATTACAGCTAGCTAGCTGTTTGCCTGTTCGTACTCCTGCACGATGGGTTTTGATTCATTCATATCTATCGTGCTCGATATATGTCGGTCAGGAGACAGCACGACAACCATGTCAAAAGAGTATGTAAGCCTGAAAATGCATAGATCAGTGCTTCTACAATGTTATAAACAAGCTATAAACAATCCTGTCTATAATAATAAGTTCCATCTGTAGAAAACACTAAAATATGACTCTCGAGAGATATCTCATTCGTGCATTTCGCCGACCGCTTCACAGGTGAGGCCACCTGAGACAATGCTTATAAATAAGTACTACCTCCGCCCCCAAAAAAGTGCTCTTCTGGCACTTGAGACAATGCTTACAAATAAGTACTACCTCCGTCCCCAAAAGGGTGCTCTTCTGGCTATGAATCTGGACACAGCCAGAAGAGCACTCTTTTGGCGACGGAGGTAGTAATTCTTTATGGCCTTCCTCGCTTCTGGACATCATCTCATACCACTTGAGACAATGCTTATAAATAGCTAATATAGATTATTATATTGTGTATATTCTTGTGGGTCAAGTTGCACCTAGCTACCTACAGAAACCGAATGCTAAGCACTTCATTCTGGAAAGGGAAAAAAGATAATTGTTTTTTTCTTTTGTCGGACGACCGAAGTTAAGACCAAAGGGCAAAGGGGCCTATCTTGCAGCAGCCCATGTACGGTGCCAACTGAGATCACAGCAAGTGTGGTAGGAGATGCTTTGTTTCGCTTGCCAGGTGCGTTGGAATGGTGATACGATGCTCACTGCACTATTCCGGTGTCGCAGCCTTGTCTCCCCGACACCACGGTGTACAAGGCTTGGAAAGTGAGCAGCTAGCTCCGGTGCAATGCACGAGGATACATATGCCGAGAGATTGACGCGTGTCTCTAATATTTTTTGAATGTGTTGCAAGCAGAAGAGCTAAGCTAGCCTTTTCTCCAGGAAACCGGCTTGATATGGTGAACTCTCGGTCGATTTTTTAGACAGTAGATTGGACACCTACAGGACACATAAAAGATTCAACTAAATTATCTAGGTATGTGAGAAAATCAACTAAGATTTCTCTAAAAATCATTCGTCTGATGAGTAGCAAAAACATTTCTTTAGACAATTAAGCTAACCCATTTGGACTTAAAATTTGAAATCGAGCCAACTTGAATTCCGCGGGTGTGTTGTGGGTGTGACTCCAGTTTCAAAGTTTCGGAATGTATGAGAAGCGATTGCCAGTGTTGGCGACCGATGTGTGGAGGTGTCCGGCGAGGGCTTCGTGTCGATGCGAAGGTGTGTACCGACGACTTCATGTACCGTGCGAAGGTCGGAATGCTTCAATCCCGCTTAGCGACATGGCTATAGGCAAGGAGAAATGCTAAACAAGGTATATCGTTCCTCCTCGCCAAACGGTACAACACCACATTGTCTTCTTTCTCCTCTCCAGCTGCCATCTCACCGGGGTCCGGGTTCGGGGTTTCTATGTGCCCGTAAACTTAGAAGGATGCCGAGGAGTCAGCGGCATGGCAGTGGGGATGGGATCTTGAGGGCGGAGAGGCACCGGCGGCGACGCCAAAGCCACGAGCCTAGGTGAAGGTGGTCGAGCGACAGCAGCGGACGGATCTGCACCTTTCCCAAAATTAGGGTGGACTGGGCTGGCGAGGCGACGGGAGGGAGGTGAACGGCATGGCGAGGGCGCCGCCGACCGCGGATGGTGGCAGATGCGGTGGCAGTGATGGGGCAGGTTTGCAGAGCATGGGAGTTTGGAGGAGAGGTGCAGAAAGCGAGGAAGAAGGAGATGCAGGGGAGGAACCGTTCGATGGGGATGCTGCACGGTGGATGCTTATATTGTTCCGACTCAAAGCAATATAGGGTTGTGTAGTTGCTCCCATGGGTGAAGTTCGGAACACGGTGTTCAATCCGGCGTTGTCGCTAGTGGTCGTATGTAAGGGATGTGGGACAACGACTACAGTATGGGTGTGGCATAACATGCCTGCTTTGAGTGGGGCGACAAGCGAGATCGGCTACGGTGGGCGGTCTTATGACATGGCACCATGTGATATTGGCAGCTATAAGAAATAAGTCCATTTTTGTACCTAAATTATCACGAAAGTTCAGATAAACCTAAATTATGATTTGGTCTACTTAATTTATCCTCCCCCTTCCCGAACTTACAATATCGGCTCAAAACACATCACAAATTGGTTTCTTCCAATGGTTTTGGTGGCGTGGCTGCCACTTAAGAATGGTTTAGTTGACGTGGCTACTACGTGACAATTATGATTGTGGCAGACAAGTAAACAAACACATATGCATGGCAACCAACTTGATTTTTTTTCCGACATATGAAGTGAACGCTAAAGATGCCTTATCTTCAAAGAACTACTAGCAGACCGAATAAACCTTTGCCTGATCCACATTCTGCCCAATCTCCTCCTTTGCAGCTTTGCCTCTGCAGCTCAACCTCAATCTCTTTCTTTGCATCTTCATCTCCACTCTTGCACCTATGCTCTCTTCCTTGCATCTTCCCCCCATCGTCATTATGATTGTGCCAACAAGTCAACAACACATATGCATGGCAACCAACTTGATCTTTCCTCTGACATATGAAGTGAACGCTAAAGGTGCCTTATCTTCAAAGAACTATTAGCAAACCGACAGAACCTCCGCCTGATCCACATCCTGCCCAATCTCCTCCTTCGCAGCTCAATCTCAATCTCTTTCTTTGCATCTTCATCTCCGCTCTTGCACCTCTGCTCTCTTCCTTGCATCTTCTTCCCGTCGTCTCTGCCCTCTCCAAATTTGCTCGGCACACCTCCAACAACCATGCATACACAGCCGGTGCACTACAAGAATGTGCATCAGTGTCGGCGGCTTAGGCCCCCGACATAGACCCAAATGCCGCCGATATTGTACATTGTCGGCGGCTAGCCGCCGACAAAGCCTCGCCGACGCTGTCTGGCCGACATAGGTAAACTATGTCGGCGGCCCCGCCGATAACAACGAAACAAGGGAAGGGCTTTCCTGCTATCGGTCTATGTCGGCGGTATTACTAGCCGCCGATATAGCGTTTGGCAAAAGGTTCTGACATGCGGGGTCCACGAAACGACCGAGGCAGCGACACGTGTCACGGTCTATATCGGCGGTCTCATTAAATACCGCCGACACAGATCCTTGCTGCTCAGCTTCTGCGCCCTCTGGACCAACTTTATATCGGCGGTATATACATCAGTGTCGGCGGCAGTATCGGAACCGCCGATACAGATCTGGGTCTATGTCGGCGGCAGTATAGCTGACCGCCGACATTGATCTTGATCTGTCTCGGCGGTTCTGATACTGCCGCCGACACTGATGTACTGCACCAGCAAATATTGCTGCCAATTTTTTAAAATTCACTTCAACCTGCAAAATAACCCAAATCCCAACATATATTCAATCCCCAATCCACACATTCACAACCACACATATTTAGAAGCTCGCCACCGCAATTTCGTGCCCAAATATAATCACATCATTTGTAAACACTAAATAATCGATAAATGCAACCACATCATCGCAAAAACTAAATCATCAATCCACACATATTTACAATTCATAAATTGTTAGTAGAGCACAAACAAAGTTCAAATACAAGCCATATAGTGCGGATACCCTAACTACATCTCGTGCGGACCGCCGCCACTCAAGTCGTAGTCCGGATTGAGGATGTTGGAGACAAACTGCTCGAGCGGAGACCCCGTGCCACTGTCAACATCCCCCTGCGAAGCAATCACCGCCGGCGCAGCCGTACCCGAGCCGGACGCCTGCAAAAGAAGGTGAAATGTCATATTTCTGTAATTAGACGCATTGCATTATTTGGATGAAAATAGAGGCAATTTATTTTAAGTGGATACAGACTTAGACAAAATAATATGGATGAAACGACATGGCCGCAAACTTACCCCCGGTGAAGGCCTCGGTGCAGGTGGAAAGTACGCCATCGGGAATTGCGGTGGTGGCACGAAAGCAGGAGCAAAGGCAGGGGCAAACTGTGTGGCTGGGGCCCCCTGCGTCTGCGTCATCACCGCAGGCATCTGTGGTTGGCTGGAGGTGCTGGTCCCCACCTGCTGGAATCCATGCTGATCAATAGGACATGTTAGCAAATGAGCTTAGCTGGAAGGAATAATTTGCGAGCAACGCATGTGTAAATACCTGTTGGTACAGCCGCAGGAGGAGCAGGTTCTGTTCTTGGACGGCCTTCAGATTTTCCATGGCCGCATGCCGCTCCCTTCGCGCCTCCTCTCGCTCCTTTCGCTCCTGCTCTCGCTCCGCATCTCGCTGCGCCTTCTCCTCTCGAAGCTGCCGGTTCTGTTCTTCCAATTCAGCGATGTGCTTGTTCTGAGCTGCGGAGCCCTGTCGTCGACGTCTCCTGACCTCTGGCTTGTACGCGTCGGGCGGCACGACGGCGTTCATACCGCCGTACCTGCCGTGAGCCCGTCCGCCAAACTGATCGTACAGGAGCACAGGGTCAACGGGCATCTCCTCGGGGTTAACTTCTTCCCCGTGCTTCTCCCTCAAGGCCTCAGTGTATGTATCCTGCCAAAAATTGAGATGTGTGATATTTGTTACAAAACGACGGTTGTCTAAAGAATTGAAATAATAAGTTTTAAAAACTTACAATCATCTCCTGAGCAGGCGCCGGCATCGGTGGCTGGAACCCGTCTGGCCGCACACGGGGCGTGTGTGCAGCCCTCCAAACCGCGAATCCCGAGGGTTCAACCCCCGTCTGAAACTCCTGCGTGGAATTAAATAATGACCTAATTATATATAGTTATGAAATATAATTGATTGTAGGGGTCAAAAGATAGGTGTGCTTACTAGGTCTCGTGCCACGTGACCCATGCCGAGGCCTCCCATGTAGGTGTTGCACAAACCTGCGCCGGCGTCCCTGTTTTCCCGGTTTCTCTTAGACATGTTGATCCACTCCTGGGACGCCCACATGCTACATAGGTCCCTCCAAGCACGTGGACACATATCCATCCAGTCTGGACGCCATGGGAGGTACTGGTCTGCAGTGAGGTACTCCCGACCTGCTGCTGTCCTAGTCATTTTTCTGCCCCTCTTGCGGTAGTGCTTCATCACCGCATCTACACGGGCAAGCCTGAGGGCCTCCTTCACGAGCTTGGTAGCCATCCTGTCGATGACTACCCGAGCCCGGGCGTAGTCCTCGCCAGGAGGAAGCTGGTACCTCGTCTGAAACAAAATAGACACATGATTAGATAAATGCATGCATGTGTAAAGATATAAACACGGAACGTCGACAGTAATAAAAGAAATTTGGCATTTTACCCAGAACTCGTCGACGACTGCCTCGGCGACAGTTCCTCCATCCTCGTACCCCATGAGCTCGTAGTCGGCCCAACTTAGCGTGGGGCGTTTATTCCCGCTCTCGCCAATTCGCCCGGGGTAGAGTTTCCTGATAAGCACACCAAGCTGCTTTCCCGGCTCAGGCGCAGCCCCCTTATTTTCACAAACCATGCCACTACATATAGAATATATTGAAATGAAATGCATCGAAATAAAATACATCGAAACGAAAGATTTCTGGTTAGCACACATACCTATCTCCCATTGTAATATGTACGATGGCCCTCTCTTCTAGGGAATTGGGGGCTTTCGACAATTTGTTCCGGCCCCGAAATCTCTTGGAGCTAGAGGACTCCGCTCCAGAGTGGAGAGCCTCCCACTCATCCTCGGCCACCTCCTCGTCGCCCCCCTCCTCCTCCAGCAATGCCCGCCAGTCCAGCTCCTTGTCGGTCTCCGAACCCGACTCCTCCAGCCCACTCCCCTCCAAGCTTGTCTCATCCTCGTAGTCCTCTGGCAAACCCGCATTGTCGTCATCGGGTACCAGAACGAGGGGCCTCCTCCGGCTAGTACCTGCTGTGGACACCGCACCCTCCTGCTGTGAGGAGGTGGCCGACACCTCGTCAAGCTGCAGCTGTGGGTCGGCGGCGGCCACCTCGGCAGGCTCCTCCTGCTGTGGGTCAGCAGCCGCCACCTCGGCAGACTCCTCCTGCTGTCGACTCCTCGTGCCACTCCTCCCGAAGATTTTCTTCCGCCCCGCCCGCACCTTCGCCAAAGCTTTCGCCATAGGACCTGTCATCCTGCAAATGTCAAAAATATAAATGTATTAGACTCTTAGTTAAATATATAAATGTACAAAATCAGAAATTAAAATAAATGACAGATATAAATATACAAAACCAGATATTGAATGCCTCAAAAATCTTCTGCTTCATCTTCCTCTTCTTCCTCCTCCTCCTCCTCCTCCTCCTCTTCCTCATTGTCCTCTTCGATTTCGCCCTCTTCCTCTTCCTCCTCCTCTACCTCTTCATTTCCTTCTACTTCCTCATCTGGTTCAACTGGCACATCCCCAATATCAACGTGCAACTCACCTGATAATTCTTGTTCTTGGAATGGTTCGATGTGTAGATTCGGCTCGTAGTCTTCTTCCGTGAGGTCGTGCAATCCACCAACTGGATGACATTTATGGACAATCCACCAATTTTTGTATTTGGGGTGGGCGTACGGCAAATAGAACACTAGCTCAACTTGTTCGGGGAGAATGAACACGTCGGGCCTTTGATAAAGGTGCTTATGGTTAATTTCAACTAGTCCTAGTTCCGGTGTACGCCGCACCCCACTCTCCGGATCGAACCATCTGCACCGGAACAACACGAGCGAAAGTTGGTTGTTGCCTTCATAACTTATTTCGAGTATCTCCTCAATAACCCCATAGTACTCTACGTCTGGACCACCAAGGACATCTGCGACATAACTCACGATGCCGCTATTCACCGTGGTTGCATTTGGACGGGCTGACTCGGCCGCTTCGGACCGATATCGATATCCATGGCAATCATAGCATCTATGAACCTTAATTCTACGACTGCATCCACGTGACATTTGTCGGAGATCATTGTGCACGCTTGAATGTCTTTGACACTGTAGGACAAGCATGCACAAAAAGATTTATTAAAACATGTACTGTTGGGTTAGGTAATTACATTGTACGTTATACAAAAACTTACGTGGTAAAAGAACCATGTAAGAAAGTTAGGATGGTTTGGTCCATGCCCTCGTCGTTTGAGGTTGTCAATTTGTTTCCCCGAGGGTTGACCAGGTTTGGTCCACTCTTCTTGAATAAATTGACTAAAAGTGTAGGTATTTCATTAGTCCATTTGAAATATAACAATGCGATTATAACTTAATTGAGAAATGTTTTCACTTACTCGATGTACACGTTCATTTCATCCATGTTGTCGTACACATACAGCTGGATCATAATTTTTTCATCTTCACCCAATTGACGTGTTGTGCTTTTGCCAACGTTACGTCCAACTTGATCATTGAACACGTCAAGATCGGAAGTACTTATACGTCGTGCCTTCTTATACCTCGGTTGTGGCACATGGACCTTGTTCTTTGTCGCAAAGTACTTATCCGTGAAGTATGCGATTTCCTGGGTGATCCAAGCTTCGGCAATACTTCCTTCAACTCGTGCTTTGTTCTTCACTTTCAATCTAAGATTTTTCATCATCCGTTCAACAGGATACATCCATCTGTACTGTGCCGGTCCTCCTACTTTTGCTTCGTATGGCAAGTGCACCAATAGATGTTGCATGCAGTTGAAAAAACCAGGAACATATAGCTTCTCGAGCTTTGTGACAATAACAACAATCTCCTTCTCCAATTCCTCCATCCTCGAGGCGGATATCTCTTTGGCACACAGCTCTCTATAGAAAAAGCTCAGCTCCGACATAGTTCTCCAAATAGCGTCGTCAACATATCCACGCCATACGGCGGGGAATAAACGCTCTATGAAGACTTTGTAATCGTGGGCCTTCATTCCATTTAACTTACATTGGTCCATACTAACGGCATGACGAAGGCTCGTCGCATAACCATCTGGAAATTTCAACTTTTCCTTCATCCACACTAGGATCTCTCTTACTTGGGCACGTGTCAGGCAGTACTTTGCCCTAGGTCTCATCCCATTTTCATTGAGGTTCATCTCTGGTCGATCGCATATCACAGCACAGTCCAACCGAGCTTTTGTGTTATCTCTAGTTTTATGTTGGATGTCCCAGTTCGTGTTGACTAAGGCCTCACAGACATTCTTCTCCTGGTGCATCAGGTCTAGGTTGTGAGGCTGCTTCAGATCTTTTGCGTAAGGAAGGTTATAGATGCTGCACTTATGAGTCCAATGGTGCACCTTCCCATAGTCTTCGTCATCGTAGCCCTTCTTTGCCAACCCTTCATGCCATTTAATGATATCCTCTATTTCGAACCGTTGTGGTGGTTGTTGGTTCCTAATACTCTTGCCTTTACGAAAAGCTTTTCTTTCCCTTCTAAATGGATGATTGAGCGGAAGAAATCGACGGTGACAGTCGAACCAACAAGCCTTGCCCCCCTTTTTCAATTTGAATGCATCAGTGTGACACAAGCATTTAGGGCACGATAAGGTTCCATGCGTGCTCCACCCCGAAAACATACCATAGGCCGGAAAGTCGTGAATTGACCACAGGTAGGCAGCTCGCATCCTAAAGTTCTGGCCCTTGTAGCTATCATGTGTCAAGACCCCTTTGGTCCACAGATCACTCAGCTCTTCTACAAGTGGTTGCATGAATAAGTCCAAATTTTTTCCAGGAGACTTGGGCCCAGGTATGATAACAGAAAGAAACATGTACTCTTCCTTTAGACAAAGTTGAGGTGGAAGGTTGTACGGGATGGCAAATACTGGCCAGCAAGAGTATGGGTGCGAGGTCATATTGAATGGTGTGAACCCATCAGTGGATAGACCAATGCGCACATTTCTGGGATCGGCTGCAAATTCAGGATGTTGATGGTCAAAATGCCTCCAGGCTTCTGCATCTGACGGATGAATCATCACGCCTTCCTTTCTACGTTTGCCGTCTTTGTGCCACCTCATGTGCCTAGCTGTGGACTTGGACATGTACAGACGTTGCAGTCGTTGAGAGATGGGAAAGAAACGGAAGGTTTTCTGAGCAACCGTTGTCTGTCTGTCTACATCATCTCGTCCTTTAACTAGCACGTACCGACTCTCGCCGCAATGCTTGCAATGAGTCAACCCTGAGTCGGTCTTCCGATAAAGCATGCAGAATTTTGGACAGTAGTCTATCCTCTCGCACGGCATGCCTAACACGCTTAGAAGCTTCTTCGACTCATAAAGATTTGGAGTCATCTTGTGTCCAACCGGAAGTAGGCTGTCCAACAGTTTGCAAAGGTCGTTAAAGCAATTGGCTGAGAGATTGTATTTCGTTTTAACGGCCATTAGACGCGACACCGCAGACAACACAGTCACATCGGTTCGCTCATGAAGCGGCTCTTTGGCAGACTCAAGAAGTTCCTCGAATTTCTGTGCAAGTGGTTCGGACTCTTCCTCAGGAGAGAGATCGAAAGCCCTACCCACATCATCCGTTAACTCGTCCAATCTGTCGACCTCAACTTCGTCGTAGCCCTCCCCAAAATCCACAGGGCTAGGCACCGGAGCCGGACGCTTCCTCTCTCCATGGTATACCCATACAAAATAATTTGCCTTAAAGCCATGCCTACAGATGTGCTCGCTAATTTCCCTCTTCGATCTCTTCTCCGTGTTCGAGCAAACTGCGCAAGGACAAGGCACTTTTGCTATGTTAGGGTTGGGAAATCTTCGAAACGCATCTTCGACGAATTCTTCTGCTTTGTCGAACCATTCGTCAGTGTGCTGCCCAGACCTTATCCATCCATCGTACATCCACCTTCGATCTTCCATCTCTTAATCACTATATGTACAATCATACATGTTTTTCAATTTCAGGTCTATACATTTATTGGACAATTACACCAAGAAGATGAACATATATTATGTTACTACCTATAGGTGTACCGCACGATAAAAAGGTCCATATCTAACTAAATAGGAGGGCTTACCCACCCACAGATGTTGGTATGAGTATGGTGGTAGTGGCCACGGGAGGTGCACAGGTCGGAATTCCGGCAGCATAACCCCGCAGTCCTCCCAGTGCAACGACGGGTACGGTGTACCGCTTATGTTATGCACTAGGAGGACGACAGGGTTACGCCGCCGAAATCCCGACCCGTGCACCTCCCATGACCACGACCACCATACTCATACCAACATCCGTGGGCTGTCCAAAACGTGGACAGCTCGGGAGCACAACATATTTCGTAAATGGAACACAACGAATCACCGTCCGCGTTCCTTACGAAAATTTGTTACGCCCCCGAACGGGTTTCACTAGGTTTCGTACATGCTACGACGTCAAAATTACAAAACATTGACTAATCAACAAAAATCACGCTTAACAGCCGTAATCATTAATTAATTATAAGCACTAATGTCGTCGGTACACAAAATACCGACGACATAGCTACCACATACAATAAAAAAAAGGCGGGATTACCTCGGGTTGGGGTCCTGACGGGTGGCAGCGCACGAAGGAGGGGTTCGGGGACAGCGGTGGCGCGGCGAGAGAGACGGCCGATGGGGGAGAGAGCAAGAGAAGACGGCTCGGGGAGTGGGAGAGGGAGAGGGCTCGGGTAGGAGAGAGGAGGGACCTCGGGAAGGACAGGAAGGGGAAGGACAGCGGCGGCGGCGGCTCCTGGGCGGCGGAGGCAGGCGGTGGCGCGGTGCGGCGGCGGAGGCAGGCGGCGGCGCGAGGATTTGGCTCGTGCGCTGAGTGCTAGGGCACTTAGCGCACGGGCCCCTCCATTTTGTAGGTAGAGAGTCAATGTCGGCGGCTGCGGCCGCCGACATTTCTTAATAGGCCGCCGACATTGCTTAATATGCCGCCGATATTACTTAAAATAAACTGCAAAATAAAATGTGGGACCCGATGGTCGGGACAGGAGGGGGCAGGGTCAGTATCGGCGGCCTCTCGCTTATGCCCCCGACATTGATCAATCGGTGTCGGCGGCCTCTCGCTTATGCCCCCGACATTGATCCATCGGTGTCGGCGGTAACACCTTAAGCCCCCGACACTTCCCCTGCCCCCTCTAGGCCCGCCTTCCCCGTCGCTCCCCCGGGCCCACGGTGTCTACGCGAGGTGCCAAGACACCTTCAAGGTCATGCAATGGGCATGAGGCCTTATTGGACCGCGGAGCACCGTCTCGGCTCGAAGTCTACGTCCACTTCCCTCACAACCCTAACGTCGTATCGGCTTTCGGGCTAGTACGAGGTTACCGTTCAAAAGGAAGTTGCCGGAGGCTTCGAGCCGAGACGTCGCTCGCCGGTCCAATGAGGCCTCATGGCCATTGAATGATCCTAGAAAGCCTCTTGGAACCTAGCGAAGGCGACGTGGGCCCGGGGGAACGACGGGGAAGGTAGGCCTTGAGGGGGCAGGGTCAGTGTCGGCGGCCTCAGGTGTTGCCGTCGACACAGAGCTCACCAATGTCGGCGGCACTCTCTTATACCCCCGACATTGATCCATCTTTATCGGCGGTATCTCCTAAGGCCCCCGACACTTTCCCTGCCCCCTCTAGGCCTGCCTTCCCCGTCGCTCCCTCGGGCCCACGGTGTCTACGCGAGGTGCCAAGACACCTTCAAGGTCATGCAATGGGCATGAGGCCTTATTGGACCGCGGAGCACCGTCTCGGCTCGAAGTCTACGTCTACTTCCCTCACAACCCTAACGTCGTATCGGCTTTCGGGCTAGTACGAGGTTACCGTTCAAAAGGAAGTTGCCGGAGGCTTCGAGCCGAGACGTCGCTCGCCGGTCCAATGAGGCCTCATGGCCATTGAATGATCCTAGAAAGCCTCTTGGAACCTAGCGAAGGCGACGTGGGCCCGGGGGAACGACGGGAACGTAGGCCTTGAGGGGGCAGGGTCAGTGTCGGCGGCATCAGGTGTTGCCGTCGACACAGAGCTCACCAATGTCGGCGGCACTCTCTTATACCCCCGACATTGATCCATCTTTGTCGGCGGTATCGCCTAAGGCCCCCGACACTTCCCCTGCCCCCTCTAGGCCTGCCTTCCCCGTCGCTCCCTCGGGCCCACGGTGTCTACGCGAGGTGCCAAGACACCTTCAAGGTCATGCAATGGGCATGAGGCCTTATTGGACCGCGGAGCACCGTCTCGGCTCGAAGTCTACGTCTACTTCCCTCACAACCCTAACGTCGTATCGGCTTTCGGGCTAGTATGAGGTTACCGTTCAAAAGGAAGTTGCCGGAGGCTTCGAGCCAAGACGTCGCTCCCCGGTCCAATGAGGCCTCATGGCCATTGCATGATCCTAGGAAGTCTCTCGGAAAATGTAGTGTGAGGCCATGTCAAAATGAGGTAGAAAATTTGGAAAATAAATTAAAATAGGGGAAATACATTGATTAAAATATATCAAAAAAATACAAGTAAGTTAATTATTATACAGTCACACCGAAATATATAAAATATTATTCGATCTCACACCTTGAATGAAATAGCAAATATAGTACAAATTAATTATACATAAGTTGCACATGCACAAATTTATTAGTAAGCACACACAATTATCTAGATCGAGGAACCACCATCTTGACCCGACGAGGACCCATCATCATCCATATTGCCGTGACGATACGCGGGAGGCCATTTAATAGAAGGGTCATCCCATGGAAGTGGCGTAGTGCGACGTGTGTCTGTGGATGCCATGACGGGATGCACGAAAGTAGGAGCACGAATCGTGCTCATCTTCTTCCTTGAAGTCCTGCGTACGTTGGTAGGAGCAGTAGGAGGAGGTTGAGTGGGAAATCCAGGAGGAGGTTGAGTGGAAAATCCAGGAGGAGGTTGAGTGGGAAATCCAGGAGGAGGTGAAGATGGCCATCCAGTAGGAGGTTGAAAAGGGAAACCTGTGGGAGGTTGATTAGGAAAACTTGAGGGAGGTGCACCATTCCAACCTTGAGCAGAAGGAGGAAGCCAGCCTTGTGGTACTTGCGGACGACGAGGGCCATTATTGGCCATGGCAGGGAGATGAGAAGTAGGTGAAGTGAGCGACGGAAAGGAAAGTGAGGAATGAAGTGTTTGAAGGAGTTGATACCGGCGTCGTCCTTATAAAGAAGGGCATAGGGGGCAGCAATAATTGGTGATGCAGGGGCAGTGTAGGGGGCAGCAATAATTGGTGATGCAGGGGCAGTGTAGGGGGCCGTAGGTGATGCTGCCGATACAGAGGACACCAGTGTCGGCGGCGTAGAACATGGCCGCCGACACTGATGGCATCCGGAACATAGAAAAGAATCTGTAGCCGTCACATGTTGAATAAACTGCTTTGCTCACCCGGTAATCAGCGCGCGGCGCGGCGATGGCTCCCCGCAGGTCGTGGGTTCGAGTCACGCTGCGCCCCCTGATTTTTTATTTTCTCTGTGTCGGCGGCCTACGCTATGCCGCCGACACAGATGGCCGTCCAGGCTCCCTACCAGCTAACCTTCTGGCCCCACATCGCAGCGACGTCGCCTGACTGACGCGTGGGGCCTCTTTATTGTTCAACCGTTCAACCCGTTATTTTTTCGTCTGGGGAGGGCGCAATGTCGGGGGCATTTTTTTAGCCGCCGACATAGTCTAATTGGCGGGAAACTAATTTGAATTTTCGTCAGGCGGATGGGAGGGCGCTAATCTTTATCGGCGGTCTTGATATGGCCGCCGATACTGCCTCCATATATATCGGCGGCATTGTTTTGGCCGCCGACATTGTCGTGTCGGCGGCTCTTGGCCGCCGACACTGAGTTTTCTGGCCGCCCACATAGAGTGTGTTTCCTGTAGTGGTGGTTCCACCCCCTTCCTCACCGCTACACACCAACCCTACGTGTGTCCCCATCCCATCCTCGGGTTGCTGCTTCTTCAACCTTTCTCTAAGTGAGAGGACACAAGAACCTCTGAATCTGAACCCTAGCTAAGGAGGAGAGTAGTGTCGGAGAGGTAGTGTGCGGAAGGAGGAGATGCGGGCATACGGCGAGTAAGGAGGTTCATTGTTTTCGTCCGTTGATTACCGAAGGAATGGTATATTTCTATGAAATCGTTTTTGCAGGGTTAGGGCAGTACCACTTGGGTAGTTGGGTTGAATGCAAGCTGTTTTTGCAACGACGAAACCCAGACCAATCCTCTTCTGTACCGCCCAGAATTATTTCACAGGGTGTTGTATTAACATAGAAATGGTGGGCAAAGGCACATGCACATATCTAACCGTGCCACCCAGCACGAGTACACGTACCTACCCAACCCACTCATACAACGAACATGACGCACGCAGAGCTAAACTAAAAACCGGAGGCAAAAGGCTTTCGGTTTTCAAAATCGCCACACGGGTTTCGGGTCGCCGCCGCCCGCTCCGACCACCCGCGAGACGGCCTCGGCGAGCCTCCCCACCCGCGCCGCCACGTCCGCCGGCAGCGCCACCGCCCGCCGCCGCGCCCGCTTCGGCTCCAGCAGCGCCCCGAGCACGTCCACCACCTCCTCCGCTCCCCACCCTCCCTTCCTCAGCTCCCCGCACCACCAGTCCACCTTCAACGCCAATGCCGCCGCCTCGCCGCCGTGCGTCTCCGCCGTCATCTCCTCCACCTCGCCGTCGCCCCACCCGCCGCGCCGCAGCTCGGAGCCCGCCCACTCCAGGTGAGAGCGCAGCCAGCATGGCACGTGCGACCGCGACGACGCCGCGGCGGCGGCGGTGTTGGTGCCCGTACTGACTTCCACGAAACGGTCGCCGGCGGCGGCAGCGTCGGTCCAGAACTCGATCCAGCGTGGGGCCCTGCCGGTCACGGAGTCTAGGCTCCGCCGGGCGGTGGACGGCGGGACGGGGGATGGCGCCGGCGGCGGGGGAGCCGGCGCGGAGAGCTGCCGGCGGAGAGGCGCGCCGGGGGGCGGACAGGCGGCGAAGGAGCGGAGGAGGAAGTCGGCGACATTGGCGCCGGCGAAGGTGACGCCGGAGTCGGAGACACGGAACACCGGGTTGCCGGCGAGGCAGGGCGTCGCCGGCACGTAATGCCGGCCGTACAGCGGGACGAGTGGCGGCGGCGCCCGCCCCGCCCGGCGGCCGGGGAGGAGGGGCAGCGTCGCGGCGACGGCGGCGGGGACTTCCTGCGCGGCGAAGCGGAGGAGGCGGAGGCCGGCGGGGGAGCGGTAGTCCGGGAAGCCGTCCCCCCAGGGCACGCCGACGGCGAGGAGCTCGCGGAGGTCGGGAGGGAGCTGGAGGCCGGCGAGCGTGCCCTCGGCCACGGCGAGTTCGGAGGTAGAGAGGCCGGGAAGGACGGCGACGCCGGCGGCGGAAAGGTGAGCCAGGACGGCGGAGGGCGATGGGGCTGCGACGGAGGGAGACGGCGTGGCCGGAGTGCGCGGGGTGGTGGGGGCGGACGCGCGGGTGGAGAGGCGGCGCAACCCGGCAGCGTGGGACGGAGGGCGCGGCAGGCCGTGCGGGAGGGGCGGACGGCGGTCGACGTCGACCATCTGGGCTCGCCTCGAGATCCGTGCCCCCTTCACCGGCGATGTCGGTGCTGCAAGGAAGGAGGAAGCGGTCAGCACTCAGCAGCTCAAGTGCTTGGGGTTTGGACTTGGGAGTTTGAAGGCGGAAGGCAGTGGCGCCGCGACGGTCTGGGTGTTTTATGTCGGTTTTTTATGTGGGCCCTAGGCCTGGTGGGGTCGGGAGGTGTCTTCGGCCGTTTAGCTTGAGCCTTTTCAACATTTTGTGAAATTGGAGTACAATGAACAAAAGCACATGCTTCTCGTGAGTTTTCGTAGCCTATCATAAAGCAGTAATAGCACATGTTCCTAGAACTTTTTTCATAAATTTTGAGTGTAGAACAAGTTCTTAAGTTTTTTCATAAATATCATCGTAATTAGTGGTCACCGTTGCGCTATGAAGGCTGTGCAAAGTCAAAAACATCAAATATTTATCACCGGACGGAGGATTAGAAGAAGATTGTATACATGAGTATTTATTGGAACTTAGGAATCCCACAGATTATATGTTTAATGCTACAGTGATACTTCATATAGAATGTCCAGAGCCATCGACGCAAACACGGCTCGGTGCTTAGCGACCACGGTTTTAAAAAACGGTGGTTAACCGTGGCTAACCGTGTCTCTGCGGCCCGGTTTGTTTAACCGGCGGTTTAGGGTTTAGGGGTTTGACCAAATTTGTTCAAATAAATTATAAATATAAAATATACATAAAATTTGTAAAAGTACTATTAATCATTCTAAGTATTTTGGCTTAAACAAAATTTAAAAATTTAAAATCTTAATGTATATTTAACGGATTTTATTAATTTCCAAGTGATACCACGTCATCTATGTAAAACAATTTAGACGCTCTTTGTAGTCGAGCTTGGAAGTTTTACTGTGTTCATCCGATTTTATCTAGGTCACTTGTAGATACTCGTAGGAGGCCCTGCTGTTGCCAATTGCTGATGGGTGGTTAAGGTCATGTCTATTGCTGGCCATGGCCTAATTCTACCATCAAGTCCTGTCTAGCTTAAAATTTTACTATCCATATATTCGCTCCGTTCCAAATTGTAGTTCGATGTTGACTTTTGAATATTCTATTTGACCATTTGTCTTATTCAAAAGATATATGTAAATATTATTTATGTTGTTGTGATTTGTTTTATCATTAAACATATTTTAAGCATGACCTATATTTTTGTATGTTTGCATTAAATTTTCAAATCAGACGAATGGTTAAAAGACGCCTCCAGCAAGTAGTTTTAGTCCTTAGTCACCACCACTGTAAACTCGGGATCGGTGCCTCCAAGCTCGGTCTCGGCACCTCTGTACTGATTTTCACCATATAATCAACAAGACTGGAGTAGAGCTATTACCCGGCAGTGGGGGCTCGAACCAGAGTAAACCACTTGTGTCTTCACGGTTTGTATTGTCTTCTCCCTTCTTCCTATCGTACGAAGAATCTGTACCTGGGTCATCAAGTCGCACCAGGCCCTTGTCCGGGAAGACAGCGCGGCCTTAGCCCGCGCAGGCTTGGCCGCCGCCCTGAGCTGCTGAGAAGGATGGTTGTTGGGCCTCACACCAACTACAAACTCGTCTGCCGGTCCGTGGACCCGCTGCTCTTCAGGAGCGCGATTCCCAGACACCGACAATATGTTTAATGCAACGGCCAGTGCCATCGACGCGAACACGACTCAGTGCTTAGCGACCACAATTTCAAAAAACGACGATTAACCGCGGCTAACCGTGTCTCCGCGGGCCCGATTTGTTTAACCGGTAGTTTAGGGTTTAGGGGTTTGACCAAATTCGTTCAAATAAATTCTAAATGTAAAATATACATAAAATTCGTAAAAGTATTATTAATCATTCTAAGCATTTTTGCTTAAACAAAATTTAAAAATTTAAACTTTTAATGTATATTTTAACGGATTTTATTAATTTTCCGAGTGATACCACGTCATCTATGTAAAACAATTTAAACGCTTTTTGTAGCCGAGCTCGGAGGTTTTACTGTGTTCATCCGATTTTATCTAGGTCACTTCTCACTTGTAGATATATACGTAGGAGGCCCTGCTGTTGCCAATTGCTGGTGGGTGGTTAAGGTCATGTTGCCATGGCCTAATTCTAGCATCAAATCCTGTCTGGCTTCAAATTTTACTATCCACATTACCTATTCGCTGTTCATAGCTTCAGATTTTGGAGCATTTGGGTCATATGTAGCTGCGGTCAATAAAGAAAGTAGCTTTATAAAAAAATAAAAAAAATAAAAAAATAAAGAAAGTAGCGGCAGTAAAAAAACAAAAGGGAGCTTTTGATTCACCCGAGCCTGGTGTCTGCTAGCGGCTTGTCTTTTTTTTTTTACCGATGCGCGGGCTGATGCCATGTACGTTCGCATACATAATGGCCGCATTGACATTCGGAGCCTTACCACCCTCGGCGCCCGTGACGCACCTCGTCACTCACTGCCGATGCTCAACTCAAGGCTGCCACGCTCCAACCTTTTCTGGGAGCGAGAGTAGTGGCAGCGCCGGTGCCTGCACGCTTACACTAATTTCTTCCGACCCCTGTGCAACGGAGTGCATATTTATAAATTTACTAGCACAGAATTCTTAAAATAGATGGAAATCGTTAAGAGAAAATTATATTGTATGCCTTTTGGCTTGTTTCATGATTCCGTTTGAATGCATAGCTTATGAAAAAAAAATTTGCCACACCAACTAGAGTTGTTGTTTCGGTTAGGTTTAAAAATAGTAGTAGAGGATGGTTTTGATGACTCGGTTGTCCGTTTCCTATTCACATGGCTCTTAAAGTCTCGGATGATGGTTTTTCTTGCCAAGCATACATGTCATTTTTTTTAATCAAACCTAGTATGGACCCATATGCCATATTTTTTCCCCTCTATCTTTCCACGATCATCGGTCCTCACCACTCACCAAACATCCTCCATCCCCGATGGCCTCCCCCCATGAGCTCGCCGCCGCCGTCATCAACCAATTGGGTCGGCGAACTAATGGTGGCACACGGTGGAACAAAGGATTGTTGATGATGGCGAGATCTAGCGAGTGATGGTGGCGCTAGAGTGATTTCGCAGCTTGTGGTGGTGGGCTGGTTATCTCCCATGAGATCTAGCGACTCGTGGTGCTGACTCACCTTGCTGCCCACCGCATCGCCGTCGTCATCTCTCATTGTGTCGCTCGTGGAGTTAATGTCGCCTCGACTAGCCTCACCACCCCACTACCCACCACATCGACACCGTTGGCTCTCATCGCGTCTCCCCGGCTAGCTGTGCCCCGTGCCACCCACCATGTCGGTGCCGCTAGCTCGCATCCTGTTGCTCACAAAGTCGACGTCGTCCTGACTAGTCGCGTCACCCATTAGCATTGGTGCTACCCTTGCTTTCCATCATCAACGACCTAGCCCCTACTCACTGCATCGGCATGGACCTGCATTATAATAGATAAAAGAAAAAAAATGCCACATAGGCTATCTACACAACAAAACAATCATCGAAGTGCCATGTTGTGTGATGGCTGGGCAGCCTAGTCCTCAAAACCACCTTCTAAAAATCGTCTTTGGACCTAAGTGAAACAATAACACAAGTTTGTGTACCTAAATATCTAGTTTCATGAGTTGTGGACCTAAATGGATAGTGGAGCAAGTTTAGGGACATACGATGCAATTTATGCAATATCGTTATATGCCACCTGACATTTTCCCCCTAAACGAGTCATTTTTCTCATCTCCTACAATCCTTCTTTTCTTCCTCCCTATCTCGATTTGGCCCTGCGATGCTATCCCCCTAACAATGTCGGTGAGCTTCCTCCCTCCCTTTCTCTATCCCACCGTGGCGTAGGCAGCTGTAAGTTCCGCCTTGGCCATAATTATTGGCTAGCTCCACTTTGACCACTTGCAATAATGGATGTTAGTGGAGGTTGTCTTCTTTTTTTTTCCTCCCTTACTACCTCTCCTAGTCTAGCCTCACCGGTGCTCTCTACTTACCAACACTAGCAATCTTCCTCTCTCTCTATCCTATGGTGGCACACATAAATGAATTCCACCTCGCCCATGAACGCTAGGTCATTCCACCTCGCCCACCAATAGCAATGCGAACGCACCATGTCAAGGATTGGCATAGCATGGGCCGTAGATGCATGGGAGGAGTCCTAGCAACGACGAGGTTGTCCTTAAGCTCTTCTAGCCTTCTCAACTCTCAAATTCAACCAGCATGGCGGTGAGACATGTCATCACTTTTAGATTCGAAAAGTCATGCTAAAAAGTCCTAGATTAATTGGAGAGAATGAACTACGCATCAATCTCGTCACACAACCAACCGTTCTATATCTTAATACTACTATCATGCATGCCTTTATCCCTGGTATCAAGCTTCCGTGAAACATCGTAGGCAGATTTTGAACTTTGCAGGTAGGGTGGATCATCGGTCAATGATACTCCAGCGTGCTGAACTGCTGACGTACGGGGACCACTCCTCTTGAGATCAACTCGATCGGTCCCAGCTCCCAACACGCTCAGATTAGGAGAGAGACATGGATGATCCAAACGGGAAGAAACAAGGAACGGTACGGACGCCGAAACGGAAACCGAAAAGAATGGCGTAGAGACAAAGGCCCCCCATGTCTGAGACTCCGATGCATCCTGTACTACTAGTACTACTGCACTTGCTGTTGCGGCCGCGCGCGCGCACTTGCATGTTTACCTCGTGCTTCGTGTGTAATGCTATATCGTTTCTCTTTAATCCAGTCACAAAAGGAGAAAGGTTTTAGGTTTTCTTTCTCTCTCAATGTGGCCCAGAGCACGATTGATTCTTTCTTTGCATTGCATCCAACTCTTTCTTTTGAGCTAGAGAAGAAACATTCGAGGTGCTCAAAACTTCTACAGTTCTAAGTCTAAAAAACTTTTTTCCTAAAAAAAAAGGTGTAAAAAAACTACAGTTTTGTTACGTACTAACTGTAACAGGTAAGAAATGTCAGAATCTAACTAAAAAGAAAAAAAACATATATGTGAAGTATTGCATTCCACCGGATAGGAAATTCTCTTTTAAAAAAATGAGGTCTCTCTCTCTATCTGGATTTTGAATGCCACATTGCCACCTTTTTTTTCCCTTTTCTGTTCTTTTATCCAAACTAGTATTTAATTTTAAATTTATACTCCCTTCATTTCGTTATACTTGTTTAGGTCCACAATTGCACACAGGCAAAGAAGACACAGACTCAAGTCAAATGAATTTGGTTGGCTACATGAATAAATGTGATTGGATGCATGCATTTAATCTTACTTGAAAACAATAATTGTGCCAGTTTTATCATTAACATGGATCATAAAGCATTTTTTATTACCACAACAAACAAACAATTTAAAACGAGCACTCCCAAGGCCATAGACAAATATAACGACACGAAGAAAATATATTTTCCTATGACACAGCCAAAGGACATGCATGCTTGAAAATGTTCTATATATTTGAATCATGTGATTTTAAACATTTTAATGGTGTGTTTTTAATATTTCTATATTTTTATAAGTCCTATGTATTAAAGAGGTTTTAGACTCAACACAATCAAAGAACATGCATGCCTGGAAATTTTATATATGTTTAACATGTTTAGGCATTTTAATTATATGTTTTTTGTAATTCTATATTTTTTATGTTTTGTAAATTAAAGAGAACTTAGTCTTATAATTATATATTTTTATGGCCTGTAGATTTGAGGTCTTAAGAGTCAAAGGTAGTGGTAGCAAAGTTCATGCACAAGTCCTTTTTGGTTTTAGGAGCCAGAAGCCCAAAAGCATCTAAGCACGCCAGGAAAAAGGGGACAGAGAAAAGACAGAAAATATCGTCACTGTGATTTGAAGATTTGAAAGGATTCTATGGACCAATGATATGAACTCCAAGTCGTAAAGTAGCATGTCCTTAAGAAAAGACGTGCTTGCAGATTGAAAAAAATTGACATAACAAAAGGGCTCTATAAAGTAAACTAATTACATGCTGGCAGTTCATCCTTGTGATTCAACCGTTCAGACCCCTAACAATTTACTATATCTGGTAATCTGATTGGCATGAATTCAATGGTTGAATCTAAATAACTATGGCAATGTATCATCTCTCCATAATATATTGTAAATGAGCTAAAAAAAACTATAGGCAATACAAAGACGACATACAGCACATAGATAATTAAATAATTCTCACAGTCATGGCTGGGTGAGGTCATTATTAATCCAATGTCTTTTATAAATTTTTTCTGGCCTAACACTATTATTTTTTAAATTAAATAAATAATGTTAGGTCACAAAAAAAATATAGAAAAAGTATGGATTAAACTTGAACATGCCCTCATCGGAGATGGGAGGCTGGGAGCCGACATCTAGTGCAGAGGGCCGTTGAGTCCTCACGTGCGGCGCGCTCGCGTCCATCCAAACAAGTTTTTTACACATCAAAACGAGAGAGTATTTACAGACGTCTTGGTTGTCCGGCTTGGGGCTAGCCTGCTTCGCTGGATGTAGGCACCGTGCGTGTAGTCAGTGCAAAAACATTGGGCAGGCCAAGCCTTATCAGAGCTGCATGACAGCACTAGTAAGCACTACGTTTAGCTAAAACAAACAAGACCTGTATTACTTTGACATCGTAAAGGTCTTCCCTGTGCTATGTATGCTTTTTTTAGTCTTGCTGCATTTACTTTGTCCTTTCTATATTGCTTGGTCTTGCTGCAGCTCATAAATTCTTTTAAGCAAAACGGTCATAGTTTTGCTTTTAAATCCTTGAGGTGCCAGGGCCGGACCATGCTCATACCTAGGAACCCCAATTCAAGTTCTATTTTGCACATGGTAAAAGAAACTAAACGACATCATATGCCTCAATAACAAGTATGCGGTTTTTTTATATACTAAAATCGGACTTGACCACTGAAATCCGATACTTTGATCACATAAATGCGTTAGGCAAGCCCGAATTCCCAACTCTTCAACTAACATATATGAGAAAATCAGTAACCATTCACAAGTTCTGTGGGGAATCATTCCCAACATGATTTGTAGGGAAAAAAAAACATTGGAAATGGTGGTCCATGGCATCATGCCCAACTTGTACTATTAGTTACCAAGCCGAAAACTACAGTCCAAACGGCAATAGAATACTCTTAACTCTACACAATAATGCACTATCCACATGGTTGAAAAAGATCCAGGACTTTTCAGATTGGTACATAAATTAACAGGGCATCTGGAGTCAAAATCAAAAGGAAATGAAACTACAGCACCACAGGTGTGACTACAGCATCGATAGAGATGGAATTTTTTTCAGTGTCTTGATCTGCTTCTGTATCTGCAGCACCAACACTCCTTCAGATGATACCTAATGAGCACATTGGATGTCTCTTGTCCTTCTAAACACAACTATCCCTATCAAAAAACAAATCATCTTGGAGAATCAGAGGGCGAACAGGAATGTGACCGCGATCGATATCTTCTTGGGCTCCTGCTCCTACTATGGCTTCTGCTATACCGTCGCCTTCTGCACCAGGAACAATTATATTTATTGCACATGCCATAAGCTCCTTGGAGGAGTCTACATTCAGGTGTTCTCATAAAAAATCATATTTTGTTCAAAAAAAAATTTCATCTTGAAGTAATATTCAACATGACAAATATGATTTATTTTGGAAAAATCATGAATGAAGCAACGACTTGCATAGCTCATGAAAGGAATCAACGGGTACAGCCTTAAATCCACAAATTTTATAGTGTTCTCTTGTGCAAAAAAATATCATTACTGAAATGGTGAAGATTGATTTAAATACCTAGGTGGAGAGCGGCTAAGACTTCTACTCCTGCTCCGACGCCTGTATCGGCCTACTTCTGCAAGTTTTTCCTGCCTTTGCCGTTCCTGTTCTCGTTTCTTTGCGATCTCGGCGGCAGTGTCTTTTCGAACTGAACAAACAAACAACAGCTTAGTATGCTTAACTGTATGTGAGAGATGATTAGCTGGTTCAAATTCACTAACACACACATGAACAGAAAACTGGAAGACATACTTTGCTTGTTAAGCTGTTTGCTCATTATCCTTTTAAGTCGTTCTTGAGGCGTTTCTTTCTTTTCAGTCTGGGAAGTTTTACCAGGCCCTCCAGAAACATTCTTGCTTAATTTAGCTAGTGCTGAGGATGTACTGTTGACAGAAAATGGAGCACAGGTTAATGCCAAATGCACCTATAATGACAAAAATATAGGTGAATACGCTGGTACCAGATACACAAGTTAAGACAGCGTATCATGACTGCAACAATGGTGTTAAGGCTTATAGACAAAGACGGTGTATCAACGACAAGCAGCTTGGCAGCACATACGGCTGCTTTCTTCATAGCATTGTAATCATGTTAACAAACCTGGTGGGTGGTTTCAAAATTTTTGCACTTCTTTCTTGTTCAACAGACAAAGAAGATGCAGGATCGCTGTGGAGTGCCTCAAGAATTTGGCCACCTGATGACCTGCAAGAATATAGAAGCGTTACAGGCGAAACAGTTTGCAGGAGCAAATAAATTTAGACCAGAAGCTCCACGGTTGATAGGTCTATGTAGGCGATATTCTTCCTGCTCAGGAAACAACATATACAACCACTTCCATTGCATGTCTACCTACAAATTGAACATCATTTTACACCATAGAAATACTATGGTGACCTTGCCTTCACCTATTCTAATCCACACATATTCAGCTTTTAGGGTAGAACCATGACAGGAAGCCGCAGCAGAAAAAAAAAGATGTCCAATGTATCCTTTTGCAAATATTAAAGGTCGAGTTCCCCGACCGGTTAGGTATGTCAACTCGTATTGGAGATGAAGGTGGAGAGATTCCTGCAACTTTTAGTTCATTGGTGTCATCAGAACCCCCAAATTCAGTAATGTATTCAACCCTTGGAGGCTTTGTCTTGCTGCGATGATTACTTTCACCACGGGCATGGCGTCTAGAATAGGAAGGTGAGCGAGATCTTGATCGTGATCTTGATCTGCCAATATGAAATAATTATGCAGGTGAAGCAAAGTTATTTATTTTTGTTAAAAAAAGTTCAAGCAAACAAGGAGCATACCTTCTGCCCCTTGAATATGCTTCATATGACGGGCTTCTCCTTTGTTCCCTACATTGCAATATATATGATCGTAAAGCATTTTCGCTTTGTAGTTATGTCATTTTGCTACTTCATCTGCCCTTTGATGTTACCTATAAGGGTCACGATAAGATACTCTTCCAACAGAACGTGCTGTCTCCCTCTCTCTTTCCCTCTCAATTTGAGAAGCTTTCCTTCTTTCTCTACGGCTCAATTTTTTCTGCATAATTCATTATATTAATTCTTATGATAGGCAAGTAAATACGATATATTTGAAGCTATTGAAGTACTAACAATGGAAGGATCGCCTTTAATAATTTCTTTCTGTCGCTTCTCCTCTTCTTTAGCTTTTTTGTCCATGTAAACAAGCCAGTTGTATCTTTTTATGCCAAATTCTTTGGCTATACTTTCCATTCGCTCATCACTGCTATCATCACTACTGAAGTCTTTGTCATCCTCATCATCTTCTTCCTCTTCGTCTTCATCGTCACTATTTAGATCTTCAGAATCTTCATTTCCATCCCCTTTATACAAGTATCCAACCTGCGAGTATGCACCTTTGCTAGCTGGAGCTTGTGAAGATTGAGGTCTGCAAGAAACAAGAAAAATAAAGAACAGGGGAAAACACAAAACCAACAAAAAAAATGGTAGGCCTGACAGAAAGAAGTCTGATCAAAGATAAGTATCCTTTTTAAACGATAATGATACTAACTACAATGAATGAAAACAAACACTAGCTTCCAGTGAGGTACATTTAAAATGCAACACACCAGCAGATAAATCAGATTTACTTGTGATTGTGAAGCTTGTAGCATAATGGGAAAAAAATGTTCTATTCACTGGTAAGCTGATTCGTGCATTCATGCTGCTGAGTGCTGACTAAGGGCCAATTTTTCAGCTTTTCTTACAAGCTTGATTATTCAACTTTGGACTTACGAGGAACAAGCCAGATAATTTAATAAGCCCTATCCTTTTTGGATAAGCAAATATTATAAACCATGTAATAGAAGATAACAATTTTCTCATTGTTAGCTCATATTAGTATATCCAGCCAAAAGGTGGATATTCGACCATTCATTTGGGCTTTTCTCTTTAAGTAAATTTTCAAAAAGGAAATATGTATTTTTATTCTGACAACAAAAAAGGAAAGGACAAATTGTTAAATGTCATTATTTCTAAGAAGTAAAATAAAACATTTAAACAAATATAATGCAATAATTCTGAGTATTTTGTTTTTAAAAATATTTTTGTATTAAAATAATTTTACTGTTTTAGAAATAAATTCCAGAAAATGCTTCCATGCTTGATGAATAATCACATATTTTTATATCATCAGGAGTTTGAGACGACCTTCACCAACTCATTCGCACATTAGTAACAATCAGTAACCACAGTAACCATACTTGCCTCAAGGTTTGTGCGATTTACATTCGATAGAGCACAAAAGCATGCGGCATGCCACTTGAACATTTTTAAGAACCACTTAAGATATCCATGCAAGGAACAAGGCCTAAAAAAGGAAGTGAAGTGAAGATGTAGATGTAGATCTAGCCACCTACTTCTCAAAGCTAAAAGGAAGAACAGTTTTTGCCTCCAACTCTTGCACAACATGCTGCAAACCCGTCTCGTCAGAAACTGCAGATAAAAATCTGGTGAAATAATCGTTTGCGTGACTAGCATTATAAAGTAAAGGAAGACCACAGAGGCAGTAAAGTGGATCCTTTTACCAATAAAGAAAAAGAAGTAAAGTACACCAGAATGAACCGATGAGTATAAAAAAATGGAAGAGAGACAGCAAATTCCTACAGCAACAGCAACAGAACAGAGAAACCAAAAGGGTACCGACATCCTCTACGTCGATGCTTAATCAAATCCCGGTAACGTTCAAAATTAACAAACTCCTCTAACTCTTCTTCTTCTTCGGACTTTTCTTGAACTCGAAAAGGCCGAGAGCTAGTGTCACGGATGAAGTCAAGTAATGCACGGCCATCAAATCTACACATTAAGAGAAGGATATCAATTATCTTGTTCTTAACATCATTTAACAATTCAGATTAAAAAATACCTGTCAATCAAAATATCCTGCTTTCCATTCCATGGTATCCTGCAACACAACAATTATGGTCACTGAATACAACCATTTAATTCAAAATGCAATTTTTCCTTTCATAACCAATTGGAGCACAAGCATCAACACAAATAATTCATTTCATGAATTCGAAGCTTCTATCAGAGTTATAAGTTAGCCCATGTTATTGCCATTCTTTGTTAAAAAACATAATGAACACGTATCAGTAAAGTGTCATTAGGGTCATCTTACATGTCTCACAAACATCCGAAACGTATACGATACCAGGAGACTCAATGTTTGGGTCACAATACAAGTTGTTAGATATATGTAAGCAATACACGTCCTAGTATTAGCACCCATGCTGCCTAGATTTTAGTTCATTCTACTGAACAAATTGCTATAATTATACATATAAAAAGCAGGTATATATATTAGGTAAAACGAAATAAAATGTTTAAGAACAATGAGCTTTGTTAGAGATGAACTTGCTTCGAAATAATCAGGTAGCAACAACAAATTTAGGATATTTCCTAGAGCAGACAGGGACATTGGCGTGAACTGCAACATCTAAAATCATAGGAACAAAAAACTAACCGACCTATCCACTCCCGCGCGGCACAACTGCACGAGCCGTAAATTGGAAAGACAACTCACAAAAACCTATCCAATACTAACCAAAACAATTAATCAACCACCGTCCTCCCAGCTATGGTTACTACCAGCACATGCCAGTCCAATCGACCCGTCGCGCAATATCAGGAGAACGCAATCCGCACCCATTACAACGCAGCAGCAATCCACCAGACGGCCGCCGAATCCGACCAAATCCAGCACACTGCTACCACAGCAACTAAGCATGACGAGAGAGGGAGGGGGGCAGAGTGGGGCGACACGCACAATCCCTGCTGGTCCTCGGTGGCCTGGTAGAGCGCGTCGTCGCGGTGGACGCGGCAGCGCATGCCGGAGGCCTGGATGGACTGGTGCGGGTCGCCGCGGCGGCGGGCGAGGTAGGCTGCCCGGCGCTGCGCCCGGCGGCGCGCGGCGTCCATGAGGTCGTGGACCTTCCGCTCGGAGCGCCTCGCTTCGTGCCACATCGCGCCGACCCTCGCGTGGCGGAAGGTTCTGGAAGGCCGTGCGAGGGATCAAGGATGGAGGGGGGTGGGGGGTGGACGGCTTTACCTCAACTTTAACCCTAGGCTACGCTACGGTGGATGGAAGCAAGGGAAAGAAACGAGCTGGCGTCGAAGCTGGAGACTGACCACGCAGCGGGAGCAGGACGGTGAGGCCGGACGTGCAGCCCGTTACCCCTTAGGCCCGCTGGCCCGCTAGGACATCTCTAGAGGTGGCCAAACGGACCAGGCCAGCCCGCGCTGTTCACCGAACCGGGCCAGCATGGTTTGGTTCAGCGACTGAACTTGGGCCAAGGCCTCGGCCCGTCGGGCGGTGCTAGTTCGGTTCGTATAGTGATGGACCGGTCCGGTTCGGTTCGACACTATAGCATATTTATTTAATTAAATATATTGATATTTCTAATGATATATAATGTATTTATGCAATTTATAGTGTATATTTATGAAATATAGGGGTTTTTCATAATTTATTTAGATATTTTTAATTAAAATGAACCGGCCCATATAAAACCGGGCCGACCTGGTTCGGTTCGGTTACTGTGCAAACCAAACGTGGGCCGAGACCAGGCCCAATGGCCCGGTTGGCCCAATTCGCATAGTAACCGAGCCAACAGGGCCTGAACCGGGCTGGCCCATTGGCCAGGTCTGGACATCTCCAATAAGACGTCCCAAGTCAATGTTCACATCTCCTATTCACTTTTTATCTATATTTTTCTATCTTCTACTTTATCGGATAGGTACTAAGCTTGTCCAGGGGCGGACCTAGCACCGGCTCTGGTAGGGCTCTAGCCTCACCTACGTTGTCTATGACAGTTGAGCCACACCTTTGACCCATCAATAAGTTTTACTATAAAATAGAAGAGAAGAAGGGGCTAAACTTTAGACTTGATTCTTGAACTAAACTTTAGTCCCTCATTATTTTTGGATCCGTCCGCCCTTGGGCTTGTCTAGTTAGGTCTCATCGGTGATGTCCTTAGACGTCCAATGGAACTTAAGTTGGGCTGGCCTACCGTAACAAAAAAAAAATGGAATAGATAAAAATGATAATGAAAAGTGCAAAAGAGTTGTGAAAAGTGTCTATATTGGTCTAAGTTATGTATGGTTGAAGATGACCTTAGATCATAACCAACTCATGAAAAATTATGAGTTATGCATAGCAAAAAATCACTATGGATGTGTATCTTGCCTCGCCTCATTTATGTATGCGGTACAGATTACAAAATTGTTTTTGAGTGGCTACAATTTAATATAAACTGGTTACTTAGGTTAACCGTTTGGTTTCCATGGTTAGCTATTTGGTTTTTATGGCCCGTTATAGTTTTCGTGGATTTTAGATCTAAAGATGCAGTCAATCGATGGAAGCTTTCACCCTAGTATGCCCGATTGTTGTTACATCCGAACAAATGATGAAAAAAATTATCTGAAAATCATTAAAAAGTTTATCTTTGCGAATATTTGGAAGTTTATCTTTTCAAATTAAGGGGGCAGAAGTATTATGGATGACATCTCACTAAAAATATGCATACATAGCAGCCATGTAAGCACTAAACTGTCAATTAATGGCCATGCAAGCATATAACAGATGATCTAACGAATATAGGTTATGCTGCAAACATTCACGACTTTCACAGACCGCGGGAGGCACTTTAAAGTTTTGTTTGGTTTTCACAGACATGGAGCACAAGTAGCAGGGCATCTCACCCTTCTCTCTCTAATCTATCCCTCTATCTAATTTCTCTCCCTCTCCTGGAGTCGATTGGTTGTGCTCCATCATCGCCCCCTCCTGCACAATTGGCACCCGTTGTTGCTTGTAGGGGCGTTTTTGGGCCCATGCGGGCTTTGCGACCGCACAGGGCCCCCAAAATCAAGGGGCCCCCAATTTTAAATAGGGTCCATATATATATACATACATAAGAGATTTTATTCAGACCCAAAACTTCCTAACGGCCTGCTCGGCAACTCGTCTAGCGCCCAGCCCAAAAAAAGCATCGCTCCGCCTCCCATCATCGACTCACGCGGCGCGCTGGTCACGTATGCGTACTCGTACCGATGTACTTGGTAGTCGGTACGGGTAGGGGTACTCACGCGCGACGGTTTGGTTTTCTGATTCCCAAATCCCAATCGCTATCGGTGATTCCTGGCCGGCCCTACGACACCGCGAGGTGCGACTGCGAGGAGAGGGAGGAAGTCGCCTCTGCCCTCTGTGCGCGCCTGCGCAATGCGTGCGCGAGCGGCCGGCGGCGGCTGCGCCCTGCTGGCCTACCCTAGTGCCCGGTAATTAACCAATTCCGTCCACGGTCCATAGATAGGTAAATTCGCACAGGGCCTCTAAATTCCCCGAGACGCCCCTGGTTGCTTGTTCCTCCCGCACACATGAAGGATGGTGGCGACAATGCCACACGTGCGGTGGCATGTAGGGGTGGAAACGACTCGAGTTCAAGCGAGTCAGGGCTAGCTTGGCTCAGGCTCACTCATGTTACCGAGCTAGAAGCGACACTCTGGCTCTGGCTCACTCAAGCACACGAGTTAAAAGTGGAGCTTACTTAAGACTTGCCCAAAGCTCGAGCGAGCTTGTGAGGGCTCACGAGCTTCTAGAGCACGGTGTTAGATGTGATGAGAGGTGGTAGTGCTAGCCCAAAGGAGTGGCGTAGCTATCTGAGAGGAGATATCGGATCTAGAGAGGGGGGTGGCAGTGTTGTCCAGGAGAAGAGGCGGCAGTGGTGGCGACAAGGATGGTGACCAAAACTTTTTGACGCAGAGGGGCGGTGGCGGATGATTAGGAGTTAATACGCAATTAGGATGCATGCACGTGCGTTTAGGGTTTAATTGCCAATGAATTAATTACCATAAATTGCATATGTATGCATCCAACTCGCTCATTCACTTGTGGGTTTTTTGGATGGACAAATACCGCCCGACTAACTAGCGAGATTTAAATTCCGCCCAAACCGTCTACTGTGACAGAGGAGACGGTGAGAGGGAGAAAAATTAGAAAGGGGTGATAGAGATTGAGAGAAACTTGCTAGAGAAATATTAGAGAAAGATTAGCTAAAGAGATGAGATATTAGAAAGAGACAAACCATAGAGAAATGATAGACTTAGAGAGGGAGGACGTGGCAACATCATGTGGTTGCCACGTTGGTGAAATCATGCCACATTAATGAAACCTACTAAAACTGTCTCATTGTCCAGTCAAAGGGACCGATCAGATCCAACTTCGATAGATGAGTAACCGGTGAAATATGATAATTTGGTTCATCAGGTATGGTTAGGGAGCATTTTGATACTTTTTCATAACAATAATTCAGCCATATAGTCAAACATAACCGTAATATGCAAAGGTGCACATAGGAGAACGCTTTTAATCTATTTTCACCTCTTGAATCATCTCCAATGATAAAGGTCAACTAGATATAAGAATTTAATGTTAGCTTTTTCTTATACGGAGGAGAGAATGAGGAGATAATGATAAAGACTAGATACTAAGAGTTAGTCTATATAGCTGATTTCAAGATACATTTACACTAGTATACAACTGTATACATAAGATCCATATTAATTTTAGAAACTATGTTATAACTATTCCACCTTTGAGCTTATTTATATGCTATTTATATATGACACGTATGTTTCGTATAACTAGCGATTGAATTCACTACTAGAGATACCTTTAAGTTAGAGTTAGTCACTATCTCTTTCCTCTTTTTTCTTCTCCATATAAAAACTAAAATAGAATTTTTACGGCACTGTTCGAGATATGTCGTTCTCTTTGATTATCCGACGCTACTGAAATCTCTATTACAGGTGACGCTCCCCTCCCGCTACCGGCAACGGCAATGGAGTAATCCAGCGGCGGCGTGGAGCATCAGATATTATCAATCTGCCACGCGTCGGCCGCTGGGGCGCGCGTCCACGTGGAAAAGCGCCCTGCCACGCCGGACAAAAAGAGCCCATTTGTTCCCTCTCCATTCCCCTCCCCTCTCCTCCCCCGAGCGGTTGAGCTCCCCCTCTCCCCATCCATCCCACCACCGCGAGGGCTCGCCGATCCCCGTCTCCGACGACGGAGAAGGCGGCGACAGCGCGGCCGATCCCGCGGGCTCCGGCGGGTCGATCTGCTCGCCGCGGGGCGGGACGGTACGGGAGCGATGGTGGGCGGCGGGCCGCCCCGCCCGATGCCTCTGATGGTAATCCCTGCAACCCTGCTTCTCCTCTCCTCCTCCTCCTCCGTTTCGTGTGATCGATTCGTGCGTGCGGTTCGGTTTGGCGCCATGAGCCTGACCCTGAGCCGCGGACACAGCACCAAGTCTCACTGATGAGGTAAATCTACATGAGGTCAATTTTGGCAGGAAGTCTCACTGATGAGGGATATGTCGCTAGGTTCAGTGCTGCATGTGAGTGAGACATGAATCCAATGCTAGCAGGTTCTTTCGGCAGAGGCAATTTATTCAAGCATGGACTTTTTTTAATTTAGTAAAGAGATCATTTACTGAGATATTTGCTGAAGCTAGGATATTTCTATAAGAGGGGGATACGTACTGTAGATTTTTCACAGCCAAATGATATATTTAATGCTAATTTATGTTGCATACGGAGACCTTGCGTGGCATAGCATCGAGCAAAGATTCTGCCCTCCAATAGAAACAAGTCTATGTATGCAAAACCACAACAGGACGAAGTCATTTGGAATACACAATTACACACCCCAAATTACAAGGAAAACCAAAGCAAATTCAATTTCCAGAACCCTGGATTCCAGATTTCCAGTGGTTTAGCTCTGAACTTTGCCAAATCTCTATTGCACTTCACTAGGCATGTCTTCAACTTAAATGTTGCATAAGTCATAAGATGTGGAAGTCTGCAAACTGCAGGTGAACAGGGACGGATGATACTTTTTTAAGCTCTATCATCTGATTTGAGGTTCGTGATGACATCAATACTTGATTTTGCTATCAGTACACGATTTCTGTTTTGAGGGATCAAATAGACATATACTCGCATTTGTTATGTCATAGATACATGTCTACTGTCCTGCACTCCTTCTTGTTTGATTACACTGATGTGCATTATATACGCTTTTTTCAAAAGTATTATTGAACTTGCCACATATTCTAATACTACAATGGTGGACAGAAGAAATGTTCAGTGCTTGAGCCGCATATCTAGACTTCCCTTGTTTAATAAGTACTTCAATTCCCTCTCTTGAAAAATTTCATATATTGGATATTTCTGTGGAAAGTAACATAAATACTTTATTCCCCTTTTCCTTCTATCAGGATACATTAAACACAGGCTCATCAACTGGATGGACAAATGAGAAGCACATGCTCTATATTAATTCATTGGAAGAATCATTTGTTACTCAATTATATGATGGTGAAGTCAACTCCAGGGGTGTGTTCTGCCAGTCTTCAAGTGTTTGGAGGCACAAGTCCTCTTATAAAGGAAACCATATAAACTCAGAAGTTGATCAGGTATTGGGGATGCTGAGTGTCATTCTTCTACACAATAAATATTTTGTTGTGATCTATGTTTTTTTTTTTGTTTCAAATCAAAACTACAGGGGTATTGGGGGATGGTTGAGGCTAATGGAGCTGAATCTAGAGTATCACAGACTGAGCATTTAAGATCACCTTCATGGTATTGTGATCAGGAAGATAGGAAAACCTATGATTATATGGATGATGATGCATCAACTATTGAGCCAAGACAAGAAAACATCAATTACCATGCAAGACCAAAGAACTCTGGAGGGTCTTCTGCTTCCCATTTTTACTGGCATGGGCATCTTCTTTCAAGAACTGGTAGGTATCTTCCGCAGGATGCTTCCGTGAGTTGTATTTTTAAAACTGTTTTCAGCAAAGAAAAATACACGTAGGGAAAATTATCCTACATTTTATCAAAAGCTAAACAGCACTAAAGATGGTTTGTTTTTCCATAGCGATCCTTAGATGCTCTATTTCAAGGAACAGTAGGATTTTATTTTTAACAACAACGACATACTGTAATAAAACCTATATAAGCTTTACATACCATATCTATCTCATTTATTGCTTCTTACCACTAGTCCATCATACAACTATAAGCAGAATTGCCCTTGTCTTTCTTCAGAGTTATCAGATCAGAACTTCATTGATGAGGAGAATGGGGACCAAAGCGGAGGATGTAGTAAAAAGCGACTGAAACATGCTGCTGGTACAATCAGTGGTCCGGTAATGGAACATCTGCGTCAGTTGTTTTCTTCTTGCTATCCTTTTGTGGCCATGCTTTAACTTAATCAGATCTATGGTACATATGATTAGGCTGCTCCATCTGGAATTGCAAATTTACAACTGGAGGTCTTCCATCAAGCGGAAGGTGATTGCAGCGACAGCTCATCAGATTTTAACATTGGGTTGCTGGAAAATCCAGAGCCTGCATCACGCAAAACCAGGGGGGCAAGAAGATGGTCGGTTTAACGCTTATAATGGGGTGGCCAGCTGCGCAAATTTGCAAGAATGCCGCAGCGCTTGTTTAAAAAGGAAGAATGTAGCAGCGCAGTTATTGTGTAGAGTTGTATTTATCCGTTGATAGCGAACAGAGGATAGCCGGCTCGGAGTATAGTACGGACTATTATGGTTGGCAAGGTGTACTGTCTCTTAACTCATGTTTTATTCCGGTGCTGTATAAAATTTCATGGAAAAGTTTTTTTTTTTTTCCCCTCCAGTGAAATCCAAGTGCAATCTCTTGTTTTCTCGTTTCGCGAAGCACGACTTTCTATGGGGCTGAAAGGTTGTAGCCACGCATCTGCCAATCTGCCATGCATGCTTTTCTTTTCCCTGAGGAAAAATTCATGATGCATGCAGAAGAAAAAAAAATCAGTCTTGTATGCCAAAGCGAACAAATAAATGCAAACATCGTCAAACATTAACTTAAATTACATCGTTGCCTTCACCTAAGTATCACTAGTCCTTCTGAACTTTAATAAAGTTCAAGTATCACTTGTCCTTCTAAACTTTAAAATTACTCTCTTATTACCTACAAGTTGTGTCTAATTTTACAATAACCCCACATCCGGTAGATCAACCATCAAGTGATAATATAGTTGTTGGGTGATTGTTAAATGCTGAGGTGGCAGGAGATGTCTGCCACTTATAAGCAATTTTTCAATGAGATAGCGTCCACGCCACCCAAAAAATTCAGGAAAAAATAAAAACAATTTAAACTTTAAAAATAGTTTCAAAAGATGAAAAGTTTCAAAATTTCAAAATCTTCTCATTTCACAAAGTAGTACTAAAATTTGAACGACAAAGTAATTTTAAAATTAGGAAGCCAGTTAATTTCGATACATATTCCATGAGCAACGGTCAAGAGATATGCGATGAAACTCACTCCTGCTGGACATGTACGTACGTGTTTCAAAAGAATAACTCGAATTGGATTATAAACACATTACCAGGTCATGTTTTTATCCTCCATCACAGACACTTCCAAGGCTGTTTAGGCCTCTTGAATCAAGCGAAAACAATAGTAATCATAATAACAATTCAGATATCACACCATTGACTACACAAACAGATTTGGTTGGCTGCAAAATTTATCCAGGAATGACGCCCCATTGCTTCACAGGTTTAAGACTGCAACCACGCTCCGATTCTTTTCTCTATGCACGAAAATGAACCAAAAATAGACAACCAGGCAAGAATACCAAAAAGACGATAGATGGACATGAGGAGAAAATATAATTCGCATGTATTTTATGCAAAGAAACTTGAGCTATTTCTGCCTGACACGGACTTTGCAAAAAATTGTGAATGCTCTAGCCACCTGTTGGGGCATGGCCACTTGCTGATGATGACTTTGCGACATAGATCTGCTTCATCCTACCAGTGCCCAAGCTCTTGTCAGAACTAGAATTTTGACCCCTACCCTGGTATCCTGACCTCCGTTGCCATTCATTCGCATTTCCAGTCTTTTGGGTCATCCGGACCCGACGATCCTGATTATTAACTGGGTGTTGGCATTGTTGTTCTGATGACGATGAAGACTGATGGGGTTTGGAGGGCAAGTTGGCAACCTGGCCACTATTGGGGTTGCTACTCATCCCTGTAGTAATTCCAGGGTTGACATTTGGTGTTGTCCTAACCATAACTTTAGCACTGTTTGGGACTTCATTGCTGACCGTGCCTGCCCGAACAAATGAAGGTTGAACAGTTTGAGAATTTGAAATGCTGGAGGCAGGCTGTTCAACGAGACCTAACTCATCTGTGAACTGAGAAGCATCTGCACTTGGGAAGCTCTTATTGCTATCTGATGGCACAACAGATGCAGATGCCTCCTGGAACCGGTTATTTGTTTTTGCCTTGTTCTCCAATGGCATATTATGAACAAACTGTGATCCAGTTGTGCCCTCTATTGGACGCTGTTGTAGTGGCATTGATAAGGGGACAGAGTGCAGAGGCGGTACAGGCATATGTGGCCAACAAGGTTGCATCTGTATATCTGCAGATGACTGGAATAATGGAATGACAGTGAGGGGAGTTAATTATACACGCAGAAGAAATGTTGTGGCATAAAACAAAACTAAAATCATTCAAGAGTTCCTAAGCACGGTTATCTAACAAACTACAACAGGATCAGAAAATTCCTTTTTCCGTTTTATAAACAATGCTCATATTTGAATTGCTGAATCATGGACTGAACATTAAGTTGCTATCCTTTTTTTGAGATGGAAAAAAGCAAAAACAGGGTGAATATAGGTAAGCACAGAGATCAACATAGGGGTCTGGATGGTATGCCATTATGCGGTGATCTTAGACAGGTACAATTTTATAAAATCAATCAAAATATGGATGAAGAAAGCAAACTACCCTCTCTTAGCCTCTTGATAATGACACTGGCATCCGGCATTGTGCCGATGAAAATGCCTCCCGGCCGAAGCAATGCAGATACATTATCAAGTGCCTGTCTTGCCCGAGCTTCAGTTGACCATGAGTAGCGCATTGCAAACTGAAATACAGACAAAGAACTTCAAAACAGGATGAGCTGGCTGGATCGATGGGCGGAAAATTGAGTGGCATACCCAGTTATTGAGCTTCTTGAGGTGGATTATGGGACTGTTCTCGAGCTCCTCAAGTGTCTGATTTGACCGGGCACTATAATGGTATGCCACACGCCGTGCACTGTTGCGCTCCTCCGAGAACCCCGGCCTGAGCCCCAGATCTAGACGGCACCACTCTCACCTTCTCACCGCCGGCCGGGGCAGCGCCTCCTCCGCCGCCGCCGCCGGGCGGGGCAGCGTCCAGCACCATGGGCTCCGGCGCCGGTGGCGCCTCCATGGATCGGGGCGGCTTGCGCACGCGTATCTGCAGGCGAGAGCGGGAGGGAGGGAGCAGCGCCGTACAGCTGCCGCCGCCGCCGCTGCGCGCTCGCTCTGCTCGGCTCACCATGGGACAGCTATGGTTTGGAGTCGGGGTGGGGGGCGCGTGACGGAGGGCGGGTTGGGGGGACGGACGAAGAAAACAAAAGACGGAAACTCTATTCTCTTTATTATTAGGTAAAGATAAAGATAAACATACTAGTCAAATACCCGTGCGTTGCAACGGACTATAAAGAGAAAAAAAAATTGGAACAATATATAAAATTATAAAGAGTAATTTACAAGGTAAAATTGGTGTATATATATCATGCAATTTTTTCATTGTTACCATGGATGGAGACTCAAAAGCAATAAAAAACATTCGTAATTATAACACGATTTCTATATTACTTTGATGCTTTTTTATCGGAACAACGTTTTAAAGAGGCGTAGACAATATGTATCAATAGGGAATAGAGACAATGAGTATCAACAGGGAACGGATTGTATAAGAAATGATAGCAATGATATGGCATGAGATGTTGACTACACTTGTATAATTTGCCGCGAAATTTGGCATCATTTTTTAACAATGAAATATCAATACTTTGTTGCATGCACGCCTAATTAGTTTTGACACTTTGCAACCTAATTAGTTTAGGTGTTTTGCCATCAAACTGGGCCGAAGCACAGGGAGAGGGCAAATCATACGAGGAAAAGGTCGACGGGAAGAGTACAAAGCAGACGAGGCGGCGGAGGTTGCTTCTCAACCTTCTTTATTTCTAGCGGTCTACACAAAATACACAGGAATAAAAGGAAGTACGGGATTCAGTCATGCTATCGGCTGGGAATGCCCAGCCCCTGCTTTTTATTGGCAGCTTGCATGGAATTACTGAGCCTCGGTTTCTGAATCAATAAACACGCGCTTTTGGTGGGAATGACTCAACCTCATTGTCCAATGTGTTCATATGGACTGGCCTGTATGCCAGTCGTATGTTTTCATTCTCCCAGTACCTGTGTAAAAAATGCCGTCAAGAATTCCGAATCAGATTGTTAAATGACAACATGATACAGATTATACTACTGTTTGATTCATGTCAAATGTTTCCGGTCATTGGTAAGTAGGTTCTACATTCCTTAACTATGTCAAGAAGTGAATTTGCGCCTAGACGATTTGCACCGTGAACAAAAATCATCAAACTATTTGTACCTGGAACCGTTATTTGTTTTTGCCTTGTTCTCCAATGGCATATTATGAACAAACTGTGGTCCAGTGGCTATTGGACGCTGCTGTAGTGGCATTGATAAGGGGACAGAGTGCAGAGGCGGCTGTATATCTGCAGATGACTGGAATAATGGAATGACAGTGAGGGGAGTTAATTATACACGCAGAAGAAATGTTATGGCATAAAACAAAACTAAAATCATTCAAGAGTTCCTAAGCACGGTTATCTAACAAACTACAACAGGATCAGAAAATTCCTTTTTCCGTTTTATAAACAATGCTCATATTTGAATTGCTGAATCATGGACTGAACATTAAGTTGCTATCCTTTTTTTGAGATGGAAAAAAGCAAAAACAGGGTGAATATAGGTATGCTTGAGAACAGCTTCACAAACCACAACGTATATTCTGGAATCTCAATAATTTATTCACCCTATACCTCCAAATACATCTGGAAAGGGGGGGAAATAGATGTAAGCTACATACTAAATACTGCAAACAGGCCAACTGATTCATGCACATGCACAACCACGTGAGAGATTAATCTTCCTGCTTATGTATAAACCATTTCATTCATCTTTTAATATCAGATGGATATCTAACACAAAAGCATCAAGCACGAACAAATTCAACTTTCTATACAGTATACATCTTGGACCACTATTGCATACCTGGAATGGAGCAATGTCAAACATGGTCAGTGGGGATGGGATTGGCATGATAGAAGTTGGGCCCAGATGCTGAACTTGAGTATGAACGCTGGGCGAGGGTACTTGACCAGGCACCATATTTTGGTTGTTTGGATCACTCTGGCTAATACCAACAGGTCCTTGGTTTTGCTTCCAATCAGGCTGCTTGTCACCAGGGATATATGTGGCTCCCATAAAACCAAGTCCCATTTGACCAAACTGCCCAACTGGAGCAAAGTGGTTGTAAACCACCATATGTGGAGGACCTTGCACGCCTGGGATTCCACCAGGGCTAATGAAAGGACCAGCAAACCCAGTTGGAGGACGATAAAATGAGTCCACCCCAGAATGGCATTGTGGCCAAGCACCCAATGGTGTTGAAGACAAGGCGTTGGTTCTTTGAGACTGCTGACCCTGAGAACCAGCAGATTCATCACTTGGTCCAAATGCAAAAATGTGCCCTCCTAACACTGTGTTCATCTCAAAGCAAGAAAAGTGGGATGGTTGTGCACCAGGAAACTGAGAAATCATTGGCCCTGATGACTGTGGACTGGGCAAAGGAGGCCACAGGGACATCGGTGGAGTATCAACTGACAAGTCTGCTGGAAGAGCAACTGTGAGTGGCTCTTCTGTGGATGATTGACCAGGTTGACCTGTTATTCCAACTTCTACAGTTTTATTAAGAAATTATATGAATATAGTGTACAGAGATTATACAGAAAATAATTGACAATTCAAAGATCATACCTCCTGATGTTAACCCAGTGAGATCCTTATTACTAAAGCTTTTGTTGTCTGGGGCAGAAACTGTAGTTACATCAGCTGCAGATCCAACTACCTCATCTGTACTAATAGCTGCAGCGGCCACAGCAGAAGCAGCTGCTTCAGCCTCAGCTTCGGCTTCAACATCCTCTGAATTCAAACATGTTTCCTTAGTAGTAGCCTTCTCCTTATCGAACAAAACAGAACTTCCATTGTCACCAGGCAAGCTTCGATCAATCTTCAAATCATGCCTAGATGAGCCTGGAGCACCAAGCCCACTTGAAATTGTTCGGCTGACTGGAGGCAGTACGGTTGGTGAGGTAACTGCCCCTGAACATTGTTTTTATTTCATTCAGTTAAAGGACAAAGAACATGGTCCAGACAATACTAATAATACAAACAAACTGCTTACCAAACTGAATCTTCTCCCCAGCCAGAAGGGAGTTAATAGGACTAACAGATGAAGGGAAAACCTTTTCTTGTGTTATTGTGGGAGACAGAGCATTGTTGGGCTCCAAAGAAAAGCCAGAACCAGCTTGTTCAAACTTTGCTGGTTTCATAGCTTCTTCAAGTTGAGTTTGCGTTAATGGCATAACCTAGCATACAGACAAGTTGTCAAAAGCTATACAGAGTTACAGACCACAAAATTTAAAGCTATCAACTGAGCACAAAATCAAAAGATATATATCATTAAGTGACAGCAGGCATGCATCTGCAAAAGGCAAGTGAGGGAATCACCATCCGAAAACTGAAAGTAAAATGAGAACCTCTCGAATCAATATTCATTGAGAATTGATACCCCGTTCATTTTGAAATATATATCATCCTATAATGCATGCAGTCGACGATTTTAAACTTTGACCGCTAACATATATAAAAAGTAATGACATTTGTAACACTGAAATGATATCAGTAGATTTACCATCCATCAATTTGTACTTCCACAAGATTATATTTTCAATAATTTTTGTCAACACGATGGCATAATTAGAACTTAGAAAAGGTAAAGGTCAAATGTGTGTGTCAGACAGTGTTATTGTCCAAAATGACTATAAAAAATAATGGAATCAGCTGGAAATTTATTGTTAACCTTCGACACAAGGAAGAAAGGAGTAAAAGAAAAGGTTGAGTATTTGGCTATAAAGAGCAGAGACCAAATTTTGCGTCATTTTACAATTGAACTACTGTAACTATTATGCTACCAATAGAACAAAACTAGAACTTAAAAACCTATTCATCTAAACAAAGATGGTTGGATTAATATTGCTGAGAGCATCTTCTGAAACATTTATAAGAATAATCAGAATAATACATCAAAAAAGACTCCCCAAGAATAACATGCAGAGACATGGCAATCTAGCTGTATTGTATTGCACTAGCTTTGCATAACAGTTTAATTTCCTGTCACTTACTAAATAAAATAACAAAGGTTATCTAGTTTGCACTGATTGAAATGAATTAAGGCACCAACAATAATTGGAGGTGAATAAAACGTTGTGTTCTCACAAATATACAGCAAAGATATGATTGCCCGCATGAAATTGTATACAAATGGGGAAGTCAATAGAAACACCATAAAAAAGGTTCCACGAGGCACTCCATACACTTTTAAACTGTTTGCAGGGAAATACTTTTACCAGCACAAATAACCAAATATCCATTAGAACAAAATAATAATATAAAAGAATAATGATTTCCGCCATAGGAACACATAACCCACAAGAAAAGCAATCTACCTGCTGGTTTATTTGTGAACTATCCCAGGTACCCATATTAAATGGAGTGCTAATAGACGCTGCTTTATTGTTGTCTTCAGATAATCCTGCCACAAGCTTTGTGGCAGCACTAGAATTGACCAAGTCAGAGGTCGCCTGGCTTTGGATAGGCCTAAAAAGATTTTGTAAGTGAAGTCCTCAAGAAGCTTATCAATAAACAGCATAAACATAACTAAGCTACTTACTTCTTCACATAGTAGTTCGTATGAGATTCTGTGTTGGCTGAAGGTGGTCCTATAGGTGTCATGGAAGCAGTATCGCCCTTGAATGCAAGGGATGGTTCAACATAATCAAGGTCTTTTCCCTCAACTGTAGTGACAGAACCCAAAGGAACTTTCTTTGCAGGTTCTCCACCTAAAGAAACTGTTCCCTTATTCAAACTTGAACTAATAGAACTGTGTAGAGAAACTTGATGTTGTTTGCGGGGAGCCTAGTTCAACCAATACCAAAGCATTAGTTGAAGGAAGACAAAAACAGTACAAAGATATGCATGTAATTTAAGAACATAAAACATAATAATTAGGCACCTTTGCCATCCTCATTTTGGATCTATTTTCTTTCTCCCTCTGCTCTCTCCTGACACTCATTATCTGCTTCTTGGACCTTACTTCAATGAAACCATCTGCATCAATAGGGACCTCAATGCCTTGCTGCTTAATGACACGCACAACTCCAGCGTGCAATGAGGCATTAGCATCTCCCTTAGGAATAGCAACCGCTCTAGATTTCTTGTTTCCACCATAAGTTCTCTCATACGATGGAGCCTTCTGTGTACTTCTATCTGTCTTACTAAAATAACTAGCAGATGCAGATGAAGGACCTGCACTGGGATCACTTGCTTCATTTCTCTTAAATGACTTATCACCTTCTTTTCTGTTCATATTTCTCAGAGAAATATCTTTTGCTGTTCCATTGGAGTTTGACTTCTGATGCTGCTCATCATGGCTGAATGACTCAGAAGCTTGGATTGGATTTTTGTCCATGTTTTCCCGAGCTCTAAATTCAGTTCTTCTTATATTCCTACGAGACCTTTTTTGGAGACCTTTGGAATCTTTATGAGAATATTCAGCAACCGAACCTGTCGATCTCATGTTAGATTCTCTCACAGTGTAACCATATCTCCTTCCTTTTCCACCAGATACAAAACCTGGAGCCTTTTGAAATCCATCTACATCATTCATATGGTTGTTTGCAGATGTGGTGAGCCGTTGAGAATTTGAATGCTCCATCACAAATGGAAACTTGGCAGCAGGTGCTACTGGATTATCAACCAAGCTGGAGGAGACTGCCTCTCTTGGAATATTCTGGTGTGTGTCTCGATTTCTCTCATTAGGAAGAACATTTGAAGCATTCTGATTGAATATATATGGAGTTGGTGTCGAATAGGACATTAGCTGAGAATGTGGTTGAACATTTTGGTTGATAGGGCGAACATATCTCAACTGGCCAAACTGGAATAAAGGTGTTGATGAAGGGTGCATTTGGGCCACGGATGGGTTAATCTGATTGTGGAGATGGATTGGCATTTGTATAGAACCAATCTGAATGGCTGGAACCGGTGTTGGTATTAAAGAAGGTCCAGAAAACAAACCAAACTGGAGGTTAATAGGGACTTCGCTCCGTCCAATCACCGCTGAAGCTGGTGACAAAGTAACATCTGTGGAAGATACCTGAGGTAAATTGGTATTTGACACAGATGTTGCTAAGCTACCAATAGGCTTACCATTTGTTCCATCAGTCAAGACATTTATACGGTCAAGAGTCAAGTCCTGCAGTGCCTTCTCTGTTTCATTAACAAGGTCAGGACCAACTGAACCAATACCCAATTTTTGCTCCACAGCACCTGAGTGCACACCAATTGCGCTCTCAGTGCTCTTCATAGAAGTTAGATCAAGCTCGCTATTTGATGGAATTTCAACCTGTACACCCTCATCAAATCCAAGTATAACCGGTTCCATTGATACAAGTGTATTCTGCCCCTCTGCAAACTCATCATCCAAGTCAAGATTCTCGGCATCACCATCATTGATTTCATCTTCCTGGTAGCTATTACCTTCTTCATCATACTCATCCTGTTTTTGCCTACCTTCAATGTGTTCACTTTGCCAATCATCATCCTCCATGTGAGAAACCGTGCTTGAGGTAGTGATTCTGCTTGTATTTGCTGCATCTAGGGTTGAGGCTGCAAGGTCATTATCAGACATCACAGTTCGGTCACCATCAGCAGAAGTTGGCAAGGCAGGTGAATCACCAGAAACATCCATTTCATCATGTGAAACATGTGGAGGTGAGCTAGGAGGGCTTGAAACAGAAAGAGAAGATTGTGAGCCCAATATAGGATTCACCCTTTCCCCATTTTTCTGTTCATTGACAAGAATGTCTTCAGCTGGTACCCCATGCTGGTGAGATACCTCTTGGTATGCACTTCCATATTGACTCCGCATAGTTCGTTGACCATCTCTACTGGAACTCTCTCTCATCCCACCATCCATGAAAGACGAACTGGCATGTTGAGTGGAAGTACTAATTGTACTTCTCTGCACTGAGGTCACAATTGGGGGTGGGGGTACACATGGTTGTCGCATAGAATAGCGCGATCTTCTGAAAGAGAAGTCATTAGCTTCAGAATTCTGAAACACCCCATCTCGTTGTTGAGCATTAGGGCTTTCATTAGAGCTACTAGGCAGCCATGCCGCATCTCCAAACTTGTCGCTATTAGAAAACTCAGTGTCAAAGTCAGACTGCTTGTCAAAACGGTCATTCTCCCTTGGTGCATCCCATCTTGGAAGCGTTCCATGACGATAATCTTCCAGTGCCCATGGTAAATCAGTTGTCCGGTCTCTCGAAGATGGCCTGACTGAGACAGTTCCAAATCCATCAAAAGAATCCTTCTTAGGGAAATTTCCCCTACTTGTGGTGAAAGTGTCACGCTGCGGACCGTAACGTGGATTCTCCTGGTCTTGAAATAAACTCCTTGCGCTGTGATATGCATGTTCTCTATCAATAAAGGATGAGTGTCCATCTCTTAAAGTGTGCACCCTTGGAACTGTATCACTGTACCTAATGAGACTGGAGGGCTCCAATGATGCTAAGGTATTGATGTGCTCGCCCATTCTATCAATATCCTGCCTTTCACAAGCTCCAGTAGAGTGTGCCACACTTCTGTCCTTCAAGGCTCCAGGTGCCAGTTCATCACTGGCAGCTGAAGTAAGATTCGCATCCCTCGTGTTAGTTTCTGATTGTCGTCTAGCAATCCTTGCCTCCAATTCTACGAGCTTTTGACGTGCAGCTTCTCTACGGCGCTCCTCCTCCATAGCAATCCTCCTCTTCTCTTCCTCCCTAGCAATTCTCTGCTCCTCAGCTCTTCTGACAACCTCCAGCCTCTCTTGCTCAGCTTGCCAAGCAGCCTGTCTCACCTCTTCTTCCACCAATCGCCGCCTCTCCTCCTCTTCTATTATCAATCTCTCCCTCTCCTCCTCTTGTTTACGGGCAACTTCTCTCGCCCTTTCCTGTTCTTCCAGTACCCGTTGCCTCTCTTGCTCTTGAACCCTCAAGATCCTATCAAGCTCTGCCTCAAACGATTCCCTTACTGGATCATGGAAATCAGCTGGTCTGGTAGCTTCTTTTTTCTTCTTTAGTGCACTAAAATTAACAGCAGTGATGCTATCAAAACCACTATCCTCAATTAAAGGATTAATGGGGCTTCCGGTGAGCCGCTTCTCTCTGCCAAATTTCCCCACCGACTCATTAATTAAAGGCCCTTTATTACCAAGTAAAGGCTGCACCTTAGAACCAGCATTATCCTGGAAAGAATTCCCTCTGTACCAGCTATTTGAGTGATCACCATAACGTTCACCAGCAGTTCCCGCAACTTGTGAACTTCTATACGGTTCTGCCCCGTTCTGTCCAGAGGGACGCACAGCTGGCTCCCCACTAGCATTCCATGAATCCTTGGGGGCACCATTAGCCATACTTCCACGAAAAGGTGATTGTCCGTTGATTTCTCTCCCTGCACTGTATGGTCGGTCATCTGGCCTCTCTCTATCGTGACTTGCCGTAGGAGGCCGCCACAAACCATTCTGCCCAACCTCTTTATTGGTAGAAGCCAAATCCCCCCCAAAGAATTCCTTTTTAAAGGGCTCCCTCATCGACCCATAAAAGTCACGGCCTGGAACCATGGCCTCACTCCTGCCAAATCCCCTCTCCCGACTGTCGCGCTCTGGTAGGCTTAACCCTGTATCACGCTCATCATCAGCCCAATCAGAATCATACCTAATCCGGACCAGCGGAAGGGGCCCCAAATCATGCTTTTGCAACTTATCCGTCGGAGAATGGATACCAGCACCGGTGCTACCAAGAGAGGCTAAGGGCTCAGCGGCACGCAAGGGCGTCCCCTGTGGCCGCATGCCAAGGGGCATCGGCCGTGTCTCCGGAGTGGCAGTCCGTGTCCCATCACAGTCCTTCTGCCGCTGCTGAGCAGGTGGTGGAGGTGGGGGTGCAACCGCTGCTTTCAGGGAAGGAAAGTCCTCCCCGCGCAAGACCACAGCTTTCTCCGGGAACCCATACGACGGTGGCCTGGCGACACCGCCAGGAAGCGGCACAGAACTAGGGGGTTTCTCGGAGGACGGGGCGGGCTTGGTCCAGCCGGCCGCGGGGCCGCCGGATCGGGGCGGGGCCGAGGCAACCCCGCCGCCCGCTGTGGCGGCCGCACCATCGAAGCGCTCGTGCTCCTTGCGGAGCGAGGGGAGGTTCAGCGGCGGCGGAACGGAGAGCTTGGGCGGCTGCGGCTTGGCCACAGTGGAGCTGCGGGGGCGGGAGAGCAGCACCATGCCCCCGCCGCCGCCAGACGAGCTGGCAGGGCGGGAGGGGCGGCCGCCATGGTGGGATGAGGAGGGCTGGCCGTAGGATCGGTTGAGGTTAACGGACACAAACTTGCCGGGGTGCGACATCGGCGGCCGCGGCGGCCGTGGGGCGCATGAAACCCTAGCTGCAGCGTGATGCGGTGGTCGGTGAGAGGTAGGCGCCCGCGTCGGCTCGAGGTATATGCGGCTGCGAGCGGTGGTCGAAGAGGAGGTGGTGGTGGCTCGCCGCCGCCGGGGAGGAGGCGACGGCCGTGGCGGTGGGGTGGGATTAGGGGAGGAGGGGGGGTTGGTGTCGGGTCAGAGGAGGAAGGCGAAGTGGAGGAAGCCGGCCCTAGACGAGGCGAGGCAGAGCCGCAGAGGTGGGGAGCGTGCACGAATCTTGAGGTGCTGATAATTCCCTGTGGACCGTTGGTGTTGGGCAGTGCAGCATCTGCTTACCTGTGGCTAGGGGTGAAAACGGATCGGATCGGATCGGATAATAGCTAAATCATATTCTTATCCTACAGTTTTTCTCAGAACCGGATATGGATACGGATAGCACGGTTACGGATACGGATACGGAAAATGCCGGACACGAATACGGAGCGGATTCGAGTCGAATCGAATACGATCATGGATATTTGTCGGAACATATAATCCCTCGAACTATACGTCCGAGTTCAATTAAAGCAATCAAAAAATAGGCCATATCACATCAGTATATCAGTTATCACCAATTAACCTTGACATTATGTGTCATGTAATCATGCATAAGCATACAAGTGATACAAAAGCTCATTAGCACATAATCATTAGCATTATCAAATACCAATGAACATTTACATAGTTCATGTCTCGCGAAAAAGTTATATTTTAAATTTCCAAAGAATTTCTTTATTTTTGAGAATTTTTAAAACCACATTCCTATTTTGTTCTTTCGAAGGAAAAGTTTCTTCTATTTTTTCGGATAATTTATCCTATCATATGTAAAGTATTATTCCATATTTGGACTCTACTCATTTTTCTGGATTTTTAGAAATTTATTCCACATTTTTTTGAGCCATATACTATTTTCTACAAATTTAACCATTTTATGATAATATTAAATACGAAAAGAAAAAAAGAAAACTCCACTTTGGGCTTGGGAGTTGGGACTTGGGCTGGTGGGCTGGTGCTAGTGGGATGGGCTCGGATATCCGATTAACTTGATTTTCGGATATCCGAGTCCGACGGATATGGTCATCCCGTATCCGAATCCGTATCCGACAAAAAATATCCGAGTTCCGATCCGTATCCGACAATAACCAAAAATATCCGATCCGAAGATATCCGAATCCGGATCCGATCGGTCCGGTTCGGGAATTATCCGACCCGTTTTCACCCCTACCTGTGGCGTGCTACCTCCGTTTTTATGTATGTAAGCCGTATTTTAGATTGGCACATGAATTAAATAAGTTATAAAATCAACAAAAAAATTAAAAATAACTATACTATCCATATTATAAATATCTTTGAGATATGATAGAGTTGCTCATTAATACATGAGAGATGAGTGTGCAATAAATAAAGGTAGACAAGAAAAAAACATCAACAAATTTACATTCACATCTTATATTTCTAAACAAGATAATCAAACTATATGTCTTACATAAAAAATACAGGGGTACTGATCCCGGCCATAGCGGCCAGGTCAACGAGCGAGCCTAATAATTTTTTTTTATCAAAAACCAAAAAATGGTGGATTTATTTGCCTTGTTAAAAAAATTACAACTTTTATTGCATACGGTGTATTCAGAGCCAAAATTTAGCGTGCTATGGAATTTTTTTCCCATGAGCACAAAAAATCTCGTCTAGGTATTAACAAAATGAAAAAACTGCGATGCTAGTATGTTACCACCAAACTAGCTAGCACTTTCCATTTCCCATTGTCCCCCAATGTCCATGTAAGTATTTACCACAAACTCTAACAAATATGAAATATATTTATATCCTATAATGTAGGAATGCATTATATGTCTTATTTAACATTTTAGAGGATAAATCATTTTTTACAAAAATAAAATTTACATAATCATGTCACCATTCATTAATCACCATTTAAAAATCACCTAATCATCATATATTGGTTAGACTGCAGGGAACACAAAATTCGTATGAGTACATATTTGCCATAGTACCCCTAGAAATGTTCCGACCCATCCTGAAATTCTCCGCTTCTCTCTTTTGAGTTGAAAGTTGCAAAAAACTTAATCTGAAAAAGTTGTGACATCTCGAAAGAGATTTTGGATAGTAAAAAACTATATAAAAAAGTAATTTTAGGAATTCTGAAAAGAAACATCCAAAACTACATTGTAAAAGGCACTGCCGCACTGGCGGTCCCTAAACTTTTCCTGCGGTGACATTTAGGTCCACCATCTTTTAAAATCGAAAAGCGCGTCCCTGAAGTTGCTAATGAGTGTCGTTTAGGTCCAAATCTCATCCGGAGAAGTAATTTGCCATCGTGGACAGTCCACGTGGCATTTTTTTTTATATTTAGAAAATTCATTAAAATCATAAAATCAAAAAAAAAAAATCAGGAAAAAAATCAGAAAAATCAGAAAATAAAAAATCCCAAAAACATAAAAATGACCAAAAAAGACAGGAAAAAATATAAAAAATAAAAAATGGAAATAATCATTAAAAATAATAAGACAATTACAAAAATACTTCCAAAAAATATAATAAATAAGTTCTAATACATACAAATTACATATCTTAGTATATCACAAATATCACCAATATTATACTTATGATTAGGAATCGTACCAGCATGCATATCGAGCAAACTGGTCTTACCGCAGCCAAATAGCCCCATCAGAGAAAGCACATAATCAACAGTAGATTCATCAAAAATATAACCATTGCATCATTTTTTGGAAGTATTTTTGTAATTTTTATTTTTAATGATTATTTCCAATTTTTCTAGATTTTTTAGAATTGTTTTATCATTTTTTGACTTTTTATGAATTGATTATGTTTTTTGGATTTTTTAATGATTTTTTAATGATTTTTTGGATTTTTTTTGAATTTTTAATGATTTTTATATTTTTTATTTTTCTGAATTTCTAAATATAAAAAATGCCACGTGGACTATCCATGGTGGCAAATTACTCCTCCGGATGAGATTTGGACCTAAAAGACATACGTTAGCAAATTTAGAGATGCGCTTTTCGATTTTGAAAGATCATGGATCTGAATAGCACGGTGGGAAAAGTTTAGGGACCGCCAGTGCCTTTTACTCTTAAAACAAATACTAGAGAGTGTTACATTTAACTCATATAAAATTAATAAATTTTTAACGTTAATTTTTAATTTATTTTAAGCCGAAAAGAAAAGCCTAGAGTCACCTTTGGGCGAGCGCCGCATTGCATAGCAGCTCCCGAAGCTGCCACATCCGTTGACCCTGTTCCGCGTGCTTATTGGTGTTTTTGCACTTTAGAACTTTCCCGAACTTGCAATCATACACGCTGGTCGCTGTACCGCCTGTACATAGGCCTGGCAATGGTCATGATTTCTGGCTCGATTGCTGGTCAGTGACCTACTGTAAAGAACAAAAACTAAGGCCATGTTTTTTTTTATCTTAACCGCTTAACTTATCTACGTTTTAAAAATACAAATGGTTTTAGTTTTTTAAGTCCGTTTTTCGCTGTTTAGAAGGCGGGTTCTAACGCTTAAAAAGTATGTCAAACGAAATGGATTCGAATCTCGAGAAACTTTTGAAATTCAATCATTTCAGTCATTCAGCTGTTCAGCCGTTTAAATCAGCTCAAAAGAACAGGACCTAAGGCTCAGCTATTTCCAGCTTAACGGCTTAACAGTTTAATGACTTATCTATGTTTTCAAAATATATATGTTTTGAGTTTTTAAGTTCGTATTAATGCTTCGGATTCACGACTAGCATTAGACATCGATCACACTAGAGATGTTTTGTCTTTGATTATTAAAATCATCAAAATGCAACCTAGCCTTGTTATGAGCACTATTAACACCACCAACATGCTCTGCTAATGCTCTATATGCATTTTTTCAATTTTCATACCCAATTTTTGTGAATACCTCATGGCCAAATTTACCTCTCCTCCCCGGTTGAGTAAAGAGAAAGCAAGGAAAACAAAATGCTGCATCCTTTGATTCACTATACTCTAACCAATCATACTTTTTATACCACTCATCTTGAAAGCATCTCGAACTTTTTCCATATAGTTTACGAGGAAAATTCAAACCAGTAGGTTGGGTTGGACCTTTCGCAATATATGCTCGCCTAACTTGATCTTGCATATTTGGTGCATAGTCTTCAATTGGCCTTCTTAACGCGGGATCACCAATTATGTCACTAGGATCTAACTCCATTCTCTCTGTCTCAGGCATCTGTTCTTGTTGCAAGGGCGGCTTTGGTTCAACCGAGCCATTAGGAGGTGGAGCCACAACCACATTAGCATTGATTGCATTATTGTTAGTGGATGACACACTAAGGGGAACGAAAAATCTCTTCATATCTACAGACGAAAAACAAGTAAATTAAAAAGAATTAGATGTTTCACACTTATAAGGAAGGAATTAGATGTTTAATTCAAGAAACGCATGTAGTTTTGCCCATTGAATATCTACTGACTAGTGACTACATCATACGAACAAATGAACAATTAATTAGTTTATGTTGTTTAGCTTTGATCGGTTGATCCCATCCTTTTTAGATAATAGATAAATAGAATATATATTACCTTGAGTTTGATACCTTGATGGCTTGAGGCCTTGAGTAGTTGAGTGCTTGGCCCGGTTGAACAACAAGCACGCTGAGCAGCCCGCACGCCGAGCAGCGAGGCTGAGTAGCCACCGGGCCAGGCCACCGGCCACCGGGGATTGGCGCCCTTGGCCCTTGCTTGCTGCTCACAGCCTTCAGCCTTGCAGTTGCAGGCGTCGTTGCTGACGGGCGAAGGCAAAGACGAATGCGAATCGGCGATGACGGCGATGAAGGCCAAAGGGCAAAGGCGAATCGCGACCTCGCGTATCTAGCCTTGCCCCCTCTCTCTCACAGCCCTATATGGCCCAGGTGGATGATATTTTAGAGGTATAAGTGGGGGTCCAAATCCAAGCCTGGGCTGCCGCCTTGGCAGCCCAGGTGGAGGATCCGCCCAATGAAAAAACTACGATGCTAGTATGATACCACCAAACTAGCTCTGAAATGTCTGTACATGGTCATGATTTCTGACTCGATTGCTGGTCAGTGACCTACTGTTATATTAAATAAATTGTATAGATATATACAAGTGTTATATGCGCTTACAAAAACTAAGAGCATGCCCAGCAGCTACTTCATCAGCATCCTGCAAAATATTGTACCTATAGTAACTAGCGATTTTTGCAGTGCGGGGAGCTTCTGCTGTGTTTTGCGTTTGAATTTCCGGCTCGCAGCTACAGTAACTCGCAATTGATGCAGAGCGGGATGCAACTCCTTCTGGGGATGCTCTAAGGCCATTTTTTTTATCTTAACAGCTTAACTTATCTACGTTTTGAAAATATAAATGGTTTTAGTTTTTTTAAGTCCGTTTTTCGCTGTTTAGAAGGTGGGTTCTAACGCTTTAAAAAGTATGTCAAATGAAATGGATTCGAATCTCGAGAAACTTTTGAAATTCAATCATTTCAGTCGTTCAGCTGTTCAAATCAGCTCAAAAGAACAGGACCTAAGGTTCAGCTATTTCCATCTTAACAGTTTAACAGTTTAACGACTTATCTATGTTTTCAAAATATATATGTTTTGAGTTTTTTGAGTCCGTATTTTCGTTGTTTTGAAGATAAATCATAACGCTTTAAAAAGCAAGTCAAACGAAATGGATCCAAATCTCGAGACTACTACGAGAAGCTCTCAAAGTTTAGTCATTTCAGTCGATCAACTATTTAGCCGTTCAGATCAACTTAAAACAATACGACCTAAAAGACAGCTAGCCATGTCTATATGATAAGCGTGTGCTTCTTTTTTGTCCAATGGATAACAGGTGCAAACTCCTTGCTGAAAATTGCTTTGCCATTGGAAATATGGACATAAGTATCTTTGACAATATAGTGGTTTTTGACCATCCAGATGCTCCAAGACATGGTAATAATGATTTTGTATCGATTGCTAGTAGTTTGCTGCGATTTTCCTATGAATGGTACGGGTCCTTGCAAGAAGAGCCTTTTCTTAAAAGCTTTTTTTTTTCCTTCGCCATGTTTGAAAATGCTAATGGTCCAAACAGTACTATGATGAGCTCGGAAATCTGTCTTTGGATTTCCGTATCTCCAAGGAAATTTTGTAGGTGGTCCGTACTTGTTAGTCGTAATGCCCACTTAACATTGTGTTCTCATGTTACTACACTACTTATTGATGACCTTAACATTGTGATCATGCTACTACACTACTCATGGATGACTGCCATTTTTCCAAAAAAGAAAAACAAAACATCATTTACTATCACATTTACTATCAATGACAAGTTTATATACAGATGCCTACAATATGTAGGGTTAGCGGTTAGACTATGATCACGACCTAGATGGTCTGTTATGTCCGTGTTGTTGGGAAGGAGTGTCCATAATCAAAACTTCACAAACCGCAGACATAAGCAATCATGTTGAGACGCATAGTGAAACATCATGCCTCCTGTCATTCTATAAGATGTGATCGCTTTTCTAAATCAGAACTTTACGCCATCGTTGTCACTTGTGGCCACACATTTTATTTTTAGAAGTAGATCATTGAAAATTTCAAAGCCGCTTCTCAAAGTTAAATCGTACTAAATATTTCCCTTTTATAAGCTTTACAAGTTCAACTTTCAGTGTTACTCAACAAAGCAAATTTTTTAAGGCACTTTTCAAAGCTATATGGAATTATGCTCCATTTCTCAAAACTCAAGTTTGGCTAGTGACACTCAACAAATAAGTCTTCCATTTATAGCCGAAAAGAACCATTAGGACATATCTAATAGTAGCCTAAAATCCAGCTTCAATCCTAAATTTTACTATTCGCATTTTCAAAATTCACTAGTTGTAGTCTAAAATTCAGAGCTTGGACCAATATTGGGGTAAGCATACACATACTCTTTAGGCCTTGTTTTTTCTGCATTACGTACCGTTGCGTATTACTATAGCAAATTTTGTAATTTTTATATAGCCTATATGTTGTGATAATTTGCAACGATTTTTTATAAATTTTATTAGTCTTTCCAAAAATTCTAAACTATTTTAAAATTAGTTTTTTAGTTTTTAGATCTTTTATCGAGAGTTCTTAAATTTACTACAGTATACGTCAACGCAATGATAGGTCGAAAAAACCATGCCTTAATGCCACGATGCCACCCATGATTTCAATTGCAGAGAAAGAGGTTTGAACAAGGTAGGAGGTGTTTTGTAAAAGAAACTAGATGAAAATGCGCGCCCATGGCGCGCCCGCCTCCGCTTCGCCGAAATAAACTGGCATAGCATGTTTGGATGCACTCGAGCGTAATCTGAAATTGGAATATCATTCTACCACGATGGTATTAGTATTTGTTGCATAGAAAAAATCAATTAAAAAATTCTAGATTGGCTATGCCCTATCAGCCTTTGAGGAAATATGTATTTAGTGTTTCAAGTAAATTGGTACAAATGAATAGTCATGAAACTGGTCGGATGTAATTAGCTCAAGTTCATTCATATTGTAATTTTAATATGCATAAGTGAATAATAGGAATCAAAGTGACATGTGCTGAACTTTACCTATGTCAACATGCTGAACAGAAAGGAACAATACAAATTATAAGAGAAAAATAATTGTTATGGGTGTACATAAATAGAACCCAAAGTAGATTCCACATAAGGCAACCTGAAGAGCCAGAGAAGATCTGTAAGAAAAATATCGACAGGAAGATAAGAAAGTATGTGAAGCACAATGGCTAGTTCAATATAAACAAATATGGATGGGTTTACTAAGAAGCAAAAAAGACCCGAAAACTTTTTTTCCCTTTTATAAACAAATAAGGATATCGGCAAGTAAACAAATAAGCCGAAAAAAGGTGGCTAAAGCATGACACGAGGATAAATAGTATCATATGTGAAGTATAATGCGCATACCCGATATGAACTCATGCACTGAATATCCTCTTGCCAATAAATCAAACCATGGATGAAATACTGATTGTTGGAACTGTGACAAAAGGACCAAATGAAAACATCAACGATGCAAAGGTCATATGCAGTGGCGGAACTCCCAATGGGGCGTAGTGGGGCTGGAGCCCCACTCGCAGCACCCAGCGAACATTCCTCCCGTAGCGCCAAGCACTCGGCTCCCAGCGTCTCGAGCATCGCTTGCTGTATGACTGCATCGCCCATGCATGCTGAACGAAGCCTAGCAACGACGCAAACAAGCATACAGCACCGCGACCCATAACGTGCGCTCGTGGGCCTTCGTGCCTACCTGGCCCAATACATGCACACTTTAGGCTGTTGTCACTGCGACACTGCCGATTGCTGAAAGTTTAATTCATCGATTAAAAGCAAAAAATTAAAAGTTCTCAAAAAGAGGTATAAAAAGTTTAAAACTAATTAAAAATAGGTTTATAACTACTAAAAAACCTCAAAAAAATCTTTACAATTTATTATAACATGTAGGTTATATAAAAAAACAAATTTTGCTACAGTAAAACTCAATGCTACATAACGCTTAAAAGAATAAGGCCTGAATCAGCCGACGGTTTGTCTTGTGATTTTGTTGGTTCCTACCGCGCACCAGCGGTTGCAGCGCTACTCTACACCTACAAGAACATGGCTACGCTCTACCGGCTACTGCCGTGTGCCAATGCCGCGGGTAGCTTATGCAGTTGTGCTTGCGGGCACCGCCGCTAGCGAGACATGCATACTTTTGGAGGGTCTCTTTTTAGCCCCCCCTCATTCTCATTTTCTAGATACGCCACTGGTCATATGTCATATCTATCTTAAAACTTCGAAGACCATGTATACATTTTGCTGCGACGATTACTGGACTATAGCAATATATCCCATCCAATGATTCAACCTGCATATAGAACACTTACAAAGACAATGTCCTATTATGAAGCAAAGTAAAAAATGAATAAAAAAAATCGAAGATTAGAAAATATGCATCACGCACATGCAGTCAAATATTTTTCCGTGAACAGCGATAGCAAGGATGAACTTGGATTTTTTTAAAATTTGAAGTGAGCGACGATATTATATATGGTGGCAAACGCGGGTAATTTTAGCAAAACTTCCTATGCACTTACGAAGGCGAAAAGGGTTGGATCGGTAGTGGCGGAGAACATGGAGGACGTGGACGCAATTTTCCATGGATAGGTTTACCGTGCAGAGGGACCTACACATAGTGGTGGGTAAAAAAATCCCGAAACCCGAACCAAACCAAAAATACTGAAATAATCGATTTTTTCTGTTTTCGGTATTAATTTCGGTAGCGATTTTCAGAAAGTTCGGTTTTTCGGTTCAATTTCGGTATCGCCTCGCTGGGAATCGAAATACCGAAACTACCTAGCGTTAATCGCGCTAGGCTCCTGGCCTCACCTACGCATCCAACACAATGAATGGCCCACGGTGAAAGCTGTCCATATTGAAGAAAACGAAAATTTTCCTCGCGTCGCTCGCAAGGGCGGCTCGAGGGCGACCAAACTCCCAGCTCCTCCCCACAAAACCTAGCGCCGCCCTACTCTCCCTCTTGCCCTCTTCCCTCCCCCGTTCCCCCCTTCCTTTGTCTCTCCGGCGCCCGGCGACATGAAGGCAACTTCCAGAGGCGGCGTGGCCTGGGCCGGCCTGGGGCGGCGGCGGCGTGGCCTACCTCGGGGCGGCGGCCGGCGGCGCGGCCATGGCCAGCCTGCGGCAGCGCATTTCTCGGCCCAGATCTGGTGGCCCCTCGGTGCGCGACCGGTCGTTGGTGTCCGGCGCGGCACAGGGCGGCGTGCTCGCGGCGTTCTTGGTGTCGTTGGAGGACGCGGGCGCCAAGGCTGGGGGAGCGGGCCGCGCGTGGTCGTGGCCGCCCTCGCTCGCGGCAGGCGCGACCTTGGTGGGGGTGCGGCGGCCCTCCGGCCCCGGCGGCGGCGCGGCCTTGGTGGGGGTGCGGCGGCGCAGCCAGATGTGGAGGCCGGCTCTGCTAGGTGGCGCCGGTTCTGGGCGCGGCGGCGGCGGCCGCGCTGGTGCTGCAGGTCGGCCTTTTGCAGCTGCCGAGATCGCAGCGCCGGGGGCGCCCGCGCTCCACGGCGTGCTCGACCCTCCACGACACCGTCGCGCTTGTCATCTGCCTCGTCCAGAAGGCCAAGGCGGGCGGCGCCGCCGGCACCGCTGGGGTGTGATGCTGCCGTCGATGTTGGCCGGCGTGCCTTGTGCTCCTCTTTCCAAATCTGAGCTCAACCGGCGGCCTCCTCCCTTTGGTCCCCGGCGCCGCGGTGACCAATCCCCCCTCCAGCGTTACGACGGAGTACGCCCACTCCCCGGTGACCCCCGCACCCCACCTTCCCCTCAAACTCAAGTCGGACAGCGCCTAGGTCCGTTGGCGTGCTGCCCTGAATCCGAGGGTGCTTTCTTTCTTCGTTCTCACCTTCGCGCGCAGTGATGGAGCCTGACGTCGGTTTTCCCTCTTCTTTCTCCCTTCTTCCTTCTTCCCCTCCTCTTGGGCCTGTCTTGGCGGAGACCATCCGAGGGGGACCGCTCTGTATGATGCCGGATTCACGGGCGGGAGGCTCGGATCTGGCGATGTGTGGACCGGAGCGGTCGGAGTGGGTGTACTCCAGGGTCTTGGGACCGATGGCCTCGTAGCTCAGCGGAGCTCGGCATCGGCTTCTTCTCCTTCTTCCCCTCCCCCTTAGCCCGCCTAAGTGGAGGCCGCTTAGGGGGGGCTCGCTTCGATAGCTGGCCGGAGCGGACGGAGCAGGTGGGCTCCAGGGGCGTGTGCTCGACGTCTTCTCGGCTCCTCCCCGTGGTGGCTTGGTGGGCCGTCGCCCGTCCCCAGCGGCACGTCGATCCTTGTTTTTCTAGCCTGGTCCCGTCCTCGTCCACCTTGCCCTCCCCTCCCTGCGAGGTGCTCGGTGGTGTGGTTGGCCTCTTCTGGGTTATTGGCAGGGTTCGGCTTGTGTCGCCTGGGTGGCGCGGTGGCCGGTCTCCTACGCTTTCCGTGCGCTGGCCACCAGGAGTGGTGGCCCCTCTCCGGCGACTTTGGCTGAGGACCTTTTCTCCGGCAACGTCCTCGCTCTCTGCCTCTTGACTCAGTCTCGTCCTCGTCATCTTGACCTTCCCTTTCTCCGAGGTGTCCTGTGGTGTGGGCGGCGTCCTCCGCGATGGGGGACGGCGTTCGTTCGCGTTTTCGGCTCTGCGTCTTCGCTGGCGACTCAGTTCTGCTTGTGTTTTCGACCTTCAGCGACCTTTGCCTTCCGCGCTAGTAGGGCTGGTCTTGGGCGAAAGCCTCGCCTTTTGGGGGCTGGTGCTGGCGTCACCTTTGGTGTCGTTACCTCGTTGGAGGCATCACCTGTTGGACCTTTCCCTGCTCTGGGTGAAAACCTTAGCGGGTTTGCGACGGCGGCGGGTTCTCCTTGTCGGTACCTCGTTGGAGGCGTCGTGGTTGCCGTTTTGCGCTTTAGGTTTTCGCTGGGTCTGCTGCTCTAGGAGTCGTTTGTTGTTGTGGGAGTGTGTTGGTGTTCCCCCTTCTCCCTCTTCTGTCTCTCTCTTCATTCGGCCTATGGCTTGGTGGCAGCGGTGGGCCTTCTTTCCTTCCTTTCGGTGGGCCTGCTTTCCTTCCTTTCTGTCTCCCCTGTAGGTGTTGTGTCCTGTGGTGGCCGGAGTTGTGTCTGGCTTTAGCCAAGGTTGCAGCGGATCGCTGCGGTTGTACCCGTGCTTGCACGGTCTTTTTATTTTATTTTATTCTACTGATCAATAAAATAGGACGGCAGTTCTTCTACCCCTCTTTCAAAAAAAAAAAATGAATGGCCCACGATCCAGCCAACTGCTTCCACCCACCACTTCGGCAGTCGGCACTCCCCATCCAGCCGCCACTTCGGTCTCCAGCGTCGGTGCCATACTCGCTTGCAAACCCTAGGAAGTAGGAACCAGATCCTGCAAAGGCAGCCCCTCTCTACGTCCACCAGCGGCCTACGCGCTGCTCTGCTCTATTAAGGCGCTGTTGCTGTGCTCTGCGGTCTCCCCCGTCCTCTACCCGGCTCCGTCCTAGGCAGCGTCCACACAGGGCAGCGGCGCAGCGCCATTGAGTGAGCCGTTGGGTGGGTGGCCGTGCACCGCACCGCCAAGGATGGAGAAGGCTCTCACCAAGCTCAGCAGCTTACCCATCTCCGAGAAGGCCAATCAAGAGCTCTCCGCCAATGGCTCACGTCAGCACCTAGTCCCCATCACTTTCTTGCTGTTAATACTTGAGGGCATTGAGTTGGATGCTTGGATGCGAGTCAGCGCTTTGGTTCTTTTGATATTTTGGGCTGCCACAAATGCCGTTCATACTTTGAAACTTTGATTGTTTTCTAAGTTGGAATCTCCATCTTCAATGAAGCTTCGATCCATATTTTTCTTCTTTTGGGCAAATCCATCCGTATGTTAATGCAATGTATCTGTACCAGTCCTCTCAACTTTTGTGTCTACTTTGCCCTCTTTTTATTTAGTGATCTGACGGGTGATTGGAAAATACATGGATCTTTTCCTCTTGCTGGGATTAACAATCGGTGGATATTCCTGGGTAACTTCGGTAATCCCGAACTACCCGGCAAGGAGGAGACAGCAGACGACAGGGCTGGATCGGCTCCGCTGCTCGATCCAACGGGTGGAAACAAATGGGGCGACGTGGCCTTTATTTATTTATTTATGTAGATAGATACCATAACCTAATCCCCCCCTACTTATCGCTAATCCCGAGCTCTCGGCGGACGATGCGTCCATGAGTGCGCAGTGACGCGAGTCGCCAGCCAAGACAAGCAAAGCAAGACACACCCACTCCCTCGTCAAGCAGCACGCAGACCACAGATGAAGAAGAAAAGCACAAACACAAAAGATAACAGCTAATCGCCGGGGCTTTGGGTTGGGGATCCAAATCGGCGGAAGAGAAGGCTCTGGTCGCTTCTTCCGCGAGAAATCCGTCCTGCCTCCAGGTAAAGTTCGCCCCTTTGATGCAGTTCGAGCTCAGCTCGCTGCAGTTCTGTGAATGGTTTGGCTGGGATGGATTTGCGCTTGTGTTATTGGGGAATTCAAACGGTTTTGTGGTTTTTATGGGTTTTTTTTTTGTTAGCTGGTGTCACTTTCTTTGATCAAATCAATACGCATGGAGAAGACCGACTTAGTTCTCTCTCTATTTTTCAATTGAGAGTTGTGTGTGAGAGAGAGAGTTAGTTGTAATTCTGTGGGATTGCTTTCTTGATTGAGTCAACTCATTTTATCGCCATGAAGTTGAATCATCTGTATATAATACCGGTGAGAATTAAGAATCAGAGAATAACCAAATAACTAGTTCACTAAATATTTCGGATATATTTCGTGGTATTACTCGGCTAGACTTAGCAACAATGATCGTAGTATGTTCCGTCATCCTGTTGCCTGTGGATTATGATATGATGACAGATTGTGCGAGGTTGCATCCGGTAGATAATCAAATTCTTGGAAAAATCAAAATTTATGCTAATGAATTGGACATACAGAATTTGACATTTCACCGAATTCAGTGACTATACTATACAGTCCTTAATTAATTAATTGGTAATGGACGCAATATTAGGACAGGAACTTGAGATATCTGACCATGTCCACTAGTCTTTTTGTTTAATCTTGATGTTTCATTGCTTTGTTTTCTTAGATGAATTGCAAAATTGTTGCCTTTTCCTATGTTTGTAAAAGACAATTTAGCTATATAGCTATATGGAAATAGGGTTGGGTGGAGCAGGTGCTAAATAATTGCAGATATAAATAGTCTGTCCGTGCAAATCGGTGGTCAGACATCTTTAATAGTGCCCTCATTTTGATATTTTTATCACTATTCAATATTCATCTAGTTCAAAATTGAACTGGATGAAATAGATTGAACTGGATTAAATAGTGTTGGGATAAAAGAGAGAACACCTTTAAAGGAACGGAACTATGAGTTCTGTAGGGCTGGTTATTACAAAAGTACTTCTCCAGCTTTACTGCACAAGGGTGTCCATTGACGGCTACATGACAGACATGTAAATTTGGCTGATTTGTAAATATTGGCAAATGCAATATTTAGATTTGCCATACTGAACTAAAAATGATATTCCTCGTGATGAGTAGGTTTTAGATTTGAGCGATCACTCTTCTTAATTTTATTTGCATTTATGATATACTTCATAATTTCACCTTCTCTAAGCTGACCCCCTTTTTTGTTTCACAAACTGTCTAGGACAATATTTCGTGAACAATTTAAAATAAGCTTTGGCCTTTGGAGTGAGATAGGTTAAATCAGCTGAAAAAAATAACTACAGTCTTCTCTAAATCTTTCCTCATCCACAACAGAAGGAATATTGCAGAGTGAGTGTTCCCTCCTGCTTTCATGGAAGTCCTGAATATCATTGATCACATGAACACAAACATACAAGATGCTGAAACACCAGCACCAGTTCCTGTTCAAAGTCAAGATCCATCCTTGGAAATCCAAGAAACATTGCCTCCCAACTTGACAGAGCACAAAGAGGATTTGAAGAGAACTGTAGGTGATATTGTTCCTTCATCGCCACAAATGAGCTCTCAGTTGGAACCAGATCAGGGATTTGATGATTCATCAAAAAATGAGGCAGCTTTTACTACTTCAACAAATAAGATTAAAGTACATAATATATCTGAAAATGGTTCAACCAGCAAGTGTACTATGCTAACAGCTGGAATGAAATCTCAAGGAGACACGATCAATCATCTTGAGAACATTGCTGTCAACACAAATAGGACGGAAGCAGAAAGATCTGTAAGCAGCCCACACAGAGGAATTGTTGACACTGCTGCACCATTTGAGTCGGTTAAAGAGGCTGTCACCAAGTTTGGAGGAATAGTTGATTGGAAAGCATACAAAGCCCAGACATTGGAGGTAATACCCTTTTTTGTTTAACATTGCACATGGATCATGGTCAAAGGCACAGATTTCTCTTGCTTTATATGCACTTCGATCCCATGATGCACTTCTTTTTTTAGGAGAATCTATAGGGGAACGCAATATATTTCCACACATTTCTGTTCAGTTTCATGGTCCAATTTACATATGTCCACTACTATCGGTGAAATCTTTTTTTTTCTTTGCAGAGACGGAGGGCCATGGAACTTGAACTTGAAAAGGTTCAACAGGAGATTCCACAATTCAAACAGGATGCAGAAGCTGTTGAGATGGCCAAATCACAAGTAGTTGAGGAACTAGAGAGAACTAACAGACTTGTAGAGGAGCTGAAGCACAAGCTGGAGAGAGCACAGATTGAAGAAGACCAAGCAAAGCAAGATTCTGAACTAGCACAGCTTAGAGCACAAGAAATGGATCAGGGGATCGATGATGAAGCTAGTGTAATCGCCCAAACCCAGTTGGCAGTTGCCAAAGAAAGACATCAAAAGTCTGTAGAAGAACTGAAGTTGGTGAAGGAGGGATTGAGTTCAACACATGAAAAATATACCGTCTTAGTTAGTGAAAGGGATATAGCAATCATAAGAGCTGAGGAAGTTGTTTCTGCTGCAAAGGAGACTGAGAAGCGAGTTGAGGAACTCACATTAGAACTTATTTCATCAAAAGAATCTCTCGAGCTGTCCCATGCCGCACATCACGAAGCAGAAGAACACAGACTTGGTGCAGCTTTGGCAAAAGAGCAGGATTGTCTGGCTTGGGAAAAAGAGTTGCAGCAGGCACAAGATGAGTTGCAGCAACTCAATGAACAGCTTCTATCCAAAACTGATTTGGAGTCCAAACTTGATGGAAATATACACAAGCTGCTTAGCCTCAAAACTGAGCTGGCTGCCTATACGGAGCACAAACTGAGTGAAGAAACTGGAGTGGCTGAGCACGGCTCTGACGAAGCTAAAGAAATGAGTAGGTCAATCAAGCAAGCACTAGCTTCAACCAAAAAGGAGCTTGCCGAGGTTAGAGGAAACGTAGAAAAAGCGAAAAATGAAGCCAACTTAATAAGAGCTTCTGCAGAATTGCTCAGGTCAGAACTGGATAAGGAGAAAGCTTCACTTGCTACATTACTGCAAAGGGAGGGTATGGCGTCCATCACAGTGTCCTCTCTAGAAGCTGAGCTTAATAGGACAAAAGAAGAGATAGAGATGGTGCACAAGAAGGAAGCAGAAACCAGAGAAAAAATGGTGGAGCTTCCTAAGATGTTGCAAGTAGCGGCACAGGAGGCAGACGATGCCAAGGCGACAGCTCATTCAGCACACGAAGAACTGAGAAATGCCAAGGAAGTAGCCGAGCAAAGCAAGGCTGCTGCTGCAACTGCAGAGATCAGGTTGCATGCAGTTTTGAAAGAGATAGAGGCTTCTAAAGCATCCGAGAGGCTAGCACTAGTGGCAGCTCAAGCATTGCAAGAGAGTGAGGTGACAAGAAGTGCTGAAGATTCTCCTAGAGGAGTGACACTTCCTATAAATGACTATTACACTCTTAGCAAGAAGGTTCATGAAGCCGAAGAGCTTGCGAATGAGAGGGTGGCAGCAGCATTGGCGCAAATAGAACTGGCGAAGGAGTCTGAATCAAAGTCCATAGAGAGGTTACATGAAGCATCGAAGGTGATAGGGCAAAAGAAGAGCACTCTTGAAAATGCGTTGGAAAGGGCCAGTGTTGCGCAAGAGGGCAAGCTTGGTGCCGAGCAGGAATTGAGGAAGTGGAGAGCTGAACATGAGCAGCGCCGGAAAGCTCATGAAGCTGCAAAAAATGCAGTTAATCCTTTGAGCTCTTCACCTACGAGATTCACTGAACACAAGGGCTCTTACGGGGAAGATGAACTTCTTACGGGATCAAAATTACACGTGTCCTCTAGTAGCGTGGATGAATTTGCTGCAGATCAGAAGTTAGGGAAAAGGAAATCATTCTTCCCGCAAATGTCCACCCTTTTGTCTAGAAAGGCGCAGACACAAACATAAGACTTGTTATTATGTGTACACATGCCTTGCTGTAAATGTACAGTGTATAAATGGTGTAGAGAGTTGAAAGTTGATTTTTCATAACCCTGTAAAATTTGTTTTAAGCACATGAGGTCATACACTCAAATACTTTATGAATTTGGAGAACTGTTGACACCTACATTTTGCAATGTCAATATAGTTCAAGGGAAGGGGGGTAAAAATATATTGCCAAATCATAATATATATAGTTTTGCGTCAAAACTTGACAGTGTGCTTGCATCCATTTGTCATGTTATTGTTCCAAAGTTGTCGATGATGAGAGCATCACCGGCAAGCCTACGACCCCTACTTCTACTACTTCCATTGCGTCCGCTACGACGTCGGCGTCGCCGGCCCCTGCACTAGCCGACGGAGATGAAAAACGTCAAAACGGTATGAATCCCCATGCCATGCCATTCAAGCCCCTGTCAAAGGAAGATCACCAAGAGAATTCCACGTTCCAAGGTGCACCCGCCGACCGGGCTCAAGTCGAGAGGACGTCGAATTTATCTCCACCTCGGATTCGCGCATCCAAAAGCAGCTCTCACGAAAACAGACGGCCAGGCCACATACGGACTCCGTTTTCGACGTACGACCACTTCACGGAAAGCTATCGAGATCAGCTTTCCAACGGATCTGGCTTCACCTCAAAATTCCTTACGGATCAGAGGGAATTCGCTTTTTACGGAGGCGTCCAGAATCTGCCCGGCGCTGCGTCACCGTATTATTGGGCCCAAAGCCCGTGTATCCCTAGGGTTTGTGTCCAACACGTGTGGGTCCCACTTTGGGCGCCCCACCCCTGCCCTCCGCACCATTTAGGGCCGCCGCCGTGTCTCATCTTCGTTGGGTTTTGTTAAGTCTTGTTTTTCCATGTTCGTGTGTTGAAACGGTCTCGAATATGCTTGTGTCGGCTAGACCAACCAGATCAAGTTACGGAACCCCAACTTTGTGAGTTATCAATTTGTTTATCTTGTGTTCTTACTCGTTCTTCGCTTGCTTGCAGGAATCGTCCTTCATGCACAGGTCAATCGTGCCTCTGGTTCGATCGATAACAATCGTTGTGGTGGTTTAGCGATCGCCGGGATTTTCAATTTCTTACGGGATTGGAAGCCGGATCGTTTAGATCTCCTGACACCTACCAAAAGTTATCATCGTCATCTCTCACCAGAAGATCGGGACCTGCGTCCGCCCCCATCAGTTGTCAACTGTGAAATACTTGAAAGGGTAACACTAGTGTCATCCCCCTCAAACCCATGTTGGCCGCCGCCGCCGGCCCCCCTTCCCTTCCTCCCTATTGCTCCCTTCTCTCTTCTTCCTCTCCCTCAGTGCGCAGAGTCTGCGGCGTAACTGCTTCCCATCGGCAACGGTGATGGGGCGTGCAGCCCTCCCGCGCCATTCCATGCATGATGGGTGGCGACGGCGCTGCTTGGTGGCGCGTCAGCCCAGGCGACACCCAGCAGCGACTCCTGTTGTCGTATTGGTGCTTTCGCAAGGGGGACGTCCGGTCCAATCAGGGAAATTGGTTGTATGACACTCGGTTGATGTGTCTTGCATAAACTAACACCCAATTGATTTATCTTTTGATGAATAATACCGGGCACACCTATTCCTTTTATTTATGACAATTTTGGCATTTTGATGGCTTTTCCCTTCTTTTCTTTTATTTTCCACCCATTTGAGACATGAAATGACCAAATTGCCCCTGTGTAAAGTAGCTTGACCGCACTGGGACTGCATCAGCTTCTTTGCGGTCTGACCAAACCGGTTCACACAGGAGGGCAAACCTGTTCGCAAAGAATCTGGTGCGGTCCCTGTGCAAAGAAGCCGACGGCACCTCGATGTCGACGCCTTCCGGCACTGTTTTCCCCTTTGATAGTTTGGTGTTCCCTAGTGAAAACCTAGGTGTGGACTGGTGACGGCGGCGACCTTGTCGTCGCTTCTTTGTTGAAGGCGTCATGATGGTCCTCCGTCTTGTTGGTGTTCTTCTAAAGTTCCCTTTTTGTAGTTGCGCCGTTGTTGCTTGTGTGGAGGTTCAGTTGGGTCGTGTGTGTGTTGGCGGGCGCCAGTGTGTGGTTTTCGCTTTTGGGCGTGGTTGTCAGCTTAGGCCAAGGTGGCGTGCCAGTCCATCGGTTTTAGGCCTTGTTCTTTTCAACCCATCGTGCCGTTGCATATTACTATAGCATTTTTTGTTATTTTTATATAGCCTATATATTGTGATAATTTGTAACGATCTTTTCGTGGCTTTTAGTAGTACTTCCAAAGATCCTAAAACTATTTTTAATTATTTTTTTAAATCTTTAGATCTCTTTTCGAGGGCTCTCAAATTTGCTACAGTATTACGCCAACACAACGATACGCTGAAAAGAACAAGGCCTTAGACCAAGGTGACATACGCCGTTGTAACTCTTTTCTCCTTCTTGAATGAATTAGTAGAGCTCCTACCCCTCGCTGAGAACACTAAAACACCAGCCCAGACAAGGCATCTCCTATATGGCATATTATGGCGACGGCGAGGTCTACGGCGGCGGCGGCGAGGTCGACGGCGGCGGCGCGCGAGGTCAGCTCCTCCTCCTTCCTCCTCCTCCTCCTCGGCACAGCGCGCGCGCGGGCGCGGCGCGAGCTGGGCGCGAGCTGAGCGAGCGCGGGGACACGTGTCGCATGGGGGAGGGATCCCGTCCGGGACGGGATCCCGTTCCTAGGAATTCCTGTATATTATATAACCATTCTGTGCCGGATGCAAGTCTGCAACAATAAGCTCTATATCCAACCTTGGGATGCCAGTCAATACTACATCTGCTGCCCGACCAACTTGATTTGTATTCGACAAGCATCACCACACCTTCTGTGATTCTATTATTTTGCAAAGATTCAAAGGGAAGTAACAATAATGGCAAAGTACAAAAACAATACCAATGATATAATGAGCGCAATGCACTTAAAAGTAAAAGCACAACATTGGCCTAGGGGCTTAGGGTATATCAAAAAAGCATTTGTAACTCTGTAAAAGACCAGTTTTAGAAGCACTCTCTCGTTTAATTCTCTCGTTCCTAAGATTGTGTGGCAGAAGAAGATGTGGGCACGTTTGGTTGCCAAAGCAATGGCAAGAAGCCAAGAATGAGAATTGGCCGTTTTAGTATGGAAGATGGAAAACAGATATGAGACACTCTAAAGAAGAATCTCCCAATTTATTTACTTAAGAATAAGTTCTAGTTTTAAATCCATTGCAATTTTATCCTCTTCTTCTTTCGAGTTAGAAAAAAAAAGAAACAATTTTACATGCCTCCTCAGGTCGCCCTAAGATGGCCAACGCAGTGCGTGCAAATTCCGCTGGCTAGCCAAATCTTTTCGTTGGAAGTGCCATTTGATGGCCACGAACCAAACAACGACTAGTCTCGAGGCCGTGCCAAAGGTTTGTGAGGCCATCAACGATCACCAACGCCTATAATCTTATGCATTTGGGTCATACGAGTCCTATGTCCGTAATTTTATTTTCATCAGGGGCTTTGCGTAAATCTGGGATATCGGTGCTATGGAGGAGGCGAGGCTTTTTCTTCCATGCCACTCTTTAAAATTTGCATTTTCTCCCATGCCACTCGAGTAGGGAAGGGCATCCTCTACAGTTCTCCTCTTGTAGTTGGGGTCACTGACATGTGGACCCCAAGTGCCCCAGGCCCACATGTCAATGGAAGTATTGCACGGTGCAGTACTGTAGAGGATGCGCTTTTCTCAGGCATACATTCAGTGACTCAGGTGGTCCCATATATCATACACATATAGAAACTAGTATACGAACTTAATGGTATGGGGATATTTTTTTCAGAGAAAGAAGATAGAAATCTTATATGCATTTAGGTCACTCCTGTGACTCAGCAATCTGGGATGCATTGGTCCGCAAGCATATATTAATAGACTTCCCTTTCAAAAAAATTTTGGAATAGTGCCTAGCAATTTTCAATTTGTTTGCAACTCCTTTACCACCGCCCATAACATCTCTTTCAAATGTAACAGTGTTTACAAAAAGAAAAGAGCACACATGTGTAAAACTATATATTGCACTAAATAATTGCTTTATATATGAAAACTAAATTATAATTCTAAATTTTGCTAAGAAATTATAACCCTAAATAAATTCACGCCACAAAAATGTACTCAAATGTGTGCCAGAACATTTGAGCGAGGGAGCCACCATTCTATCACCCCACAGAATTACTATCTGTAGTTGCAACCTTATTCACCACATTGTAAATATTCCAGAAAGGAAATAGTTTTTGTTCAAGCTGTTTCCTATCAGTTTTCACCACGCCACACCAATATTCCAATTAATAGAGGGGTGATTTACACCAATTAACTGATAAACTAAATGCCGTAAAAGTCAATAACCCCTATCTCTATAAGCACATAACCCACCAAAACTGAAGACTGGTAATTTTCATTCGACACTACTGATTTTTACAACTATAAGGCTATTAATACATCCCAAAACAGATTAAAAAAACAAGATGAAATAGAAATTCTATATGTGAACTGATCACCTCAGGAGGTAAAATGCAAAATACTCAAGTTGGCAGCACATGTGCTACTTGCTGTAAGCATAACAATCAAGTGACTCAAAAACATCCAGATCACTCCAGGTCAGGAACAACACAAAACCATTATCCTTCAGATGATCCAAATAAATAAAGAGATGTATAATATATAATACACAGATTTGAAGGAAGCCTTTTCTCAAGATAGATAGGAATGTAGGTAACCCAGAAGTAAGCCTTTTCTCCCTTGAGTTAAGGTTGTTGCACTACCAAGTGAAACTCTAAAAACACAAGCCATGAACTGCAAGGCACTTGCCCATCCTCCTTGTAGCACGACGCTTGAGGAATTCAAGAAATGGCTCAAGAAGTTTGACACCAACAATGATGGTTGAATAAGCGGAGCTGAGCTTCGAGAGGCTATCCGCATACGAGGTATTGGTTTGACACTTGGTGGAAGAGTATCTGGGCTCTTTTATCAGGCTGACAAGGATAGGAATGGCTACATAGATAACTATGAGATTGAGAATCTGGTAACCTTTGCCCAGAAATTTCTGGTCATCAGGATTTCTGCCTAATAGTTGCATGAACTCGTCCTTGCACTATGAATATTAACTGTCATGCAAGTTACAACCTTTTACCTTTTATACTGTAGCTTCAACTTGGTAGACAACAGCCCATGTTAACTTCAACTTGGTTTACCATTCAGTTGTCTGTGTTCCTGTGCGAGTTTGGTTTGATAATTATGATGAATAGAAGATGAAACTAAGATAATGTATATTTTTTTCCATCGCACATTGAGGTGACAAATATTCATTTCTATCTTTTGTTTTGATCATGTCCATTGTTCACTCAAATAAATTTGTTTGTAGAACACATTTTTTAGGCTATATATATGAAGAACTTGGGAAATCTCTATCTTTCTTTTCCAGGATAAGATTGATAGGCACATACTTTAGAGTTATTATAAAAAAAAATTAAATAGAAAAGGACGACAAAACTTCCAATAGATGAAATAAATATTGTTAAAAATTGTGAGTACAACGCTGCAATATAGCTGTAGAATCATGGTATGAATACAAAATAATATGTTAGTTGTGGGCCTCATGGCTATACACATGGCAAAGAATAAGAATAAAAAGGAAAGAAAATTATCAAAGCGACAGAATAAACAAGGGAGAAACATCACATGAGATGTTAGTAAAATCATGTGTGATCTTGTGATCACTTACCACGCAGCATCAGCTGAGAAAAGTCTAGGTTTGAACTAAGAAGGGTTCTATGACTGGTATTGACAAATGAACCAAGTCTGAGCTCAGGCGAGTCAGCACATCTTAAGTCCACTGGTTCAGTTGAACGTAGGATTTGTTGTAGTTTCTTGAAACAAATAGATTGTGCCTTCCACGAATAATCATGACGACACCATATATCTTATCATCTGTACTAATGACCATTTTGATCATTCAATCTGATAGTAACTAGTCACAAAAATTCTTGATCTTTTTATCACTGACGGATGAATGATAATAGATGATGTGACAAGTTCCCTTTATTTGCTTGAGCAGTTGTTAGTGATATTAGCATGTATAAACTGAAGTAGAACAGTGTTGAGGCTACTTGGGCACTGGTTGGACTGTAGATTGAGAATCTGGAAACAAGAAGTGAATTCGGATTTAGCGATTATTGTCAGAGTGACTAGTGTAAAAAGGGTTTTAAGTCTTCAGTTGAAGATATTCATACTTCTGGAATTCAGCTTCCCTTCCATAGCCTCCTTTTTCACTTGACAGGATGAGCAGAGAAAAGGACCACCCCAGGGGTCAACCCTTGAATGCTTCGGCATGTTACCATGAACAGAGATTCCCTCACCAGGTTTCATCTCCAATTGGCAAACTGCACAATCATGCAGTTTGAACATATTTCCCGCTGGATAATTTATATTCAACCTGTGAACCAGTTAAAATGGTTTAGGCTGCATTTTATGAAATCATACGTGTATGTATATTCCCTGGACAAATCTTAATGGCGAAAAATTATCATATATATGGTTCAATAACTAAGACCAAAATTAATTGATGAATATGGGGAAGACTCATGAAATTGATTATTATTCAATAAGATTGTTTTAAAAAATCAGGGACGGGTATCCTTGTATCAGCAGAGAACAAAGTCGCGGCTATGCCCTATACATTTTAACAAATGGAAGTGACATGAAGGGCAGGCATATTGACAAGTGAAACTGTCACCCATGAAGACATCTCTGAGAATTATACACTAACCATAATATAGTCTACCTATGCCTGTTCCCACTATACCATTTAATTATCAAACATTCAATGTTACCTGAGGATTAATAGAAATACTAACCTTTGAGCAAGCATCGCAGAGCCTTCCTCATACATTTCCTCCACGACATCAGGTTCTAAACATCCTCTGTCCATCTGATCTTCGGACAATTCATCGGAGGGCCTCCGACGGAACAAGGCTTTGATGACTCCTTTCCCATGCCTCTTTAATGGAGGGCTCAACTTTTCTGGAGGTAATATGTCAACTACTATGCAAGTGGTATCATCTCGTAGCCCCTTTGAACTCACAGCTTCCTACATATTTTTTTTAAAATAAAAAAGACACATAAGCATAGGTAAAACATGCACCACCACGAATCCAGGATACACCTGGGATGTAAGTACAATTTCTTATCAGTACTTTAACAATCCGATTAGCAGCTGCTTCAGCTGGCAACCCCCTGGTGTAGTTCAGAGCTTCTTGAAAGCGCAGTGCATCCCAGACACCATCACTAGAAATGACAAGTCGCCCACCGGCATTGGACAACTGCAGTAAGTTTTGGTTCATAAAATCTCTTGTACAGGTTTACGAAATTATTGGTGTCAGCTATAATCTAAGAATGTAACAGAATCTCTTCCACCACTGCACTGTTATAAAAGTGCTTAAATGCAAATAGATGCACACCTTTACTTGCTTGACATGTGGGACAGGAACTATAAATTCTCCAACATCGATATCACCAATTGACCTTGATAAACACAAACCGCCTGGCCAGCATCTGAGTGGACCAATCTGAACAATGATTGCAGAGAAAGAAATGAATTAAAAATTGCCCTTGAATGGGAATAAGTAAATGAACTACACAACTTAGCAGATGCCCGTTAACTTGGTGGCTGGCGAACATACATAAGCAAAAAAGAACATACCCCAGCACCTCCAGCAATATTTATTCTCCCAACTTCACCACCACTTGCCGTTACACGTTCCACTCTGCATTTGGGACCTTAGGTTAACTATAAATCTGAGGACGTCATTGGCATAAAATTAAGCCTGAATGTATTAACATACTCCTCTTCATTGGCATCCAGGCGGTGATCAGCTGACAAAAAATATACTGAACCTTCAGCAGATTCTAGAATACAACGTGAATCACCAACCGATGCTACAGCGACAACCCATCCATCTATTATAACGAAAGTCACTGTGGTCCCTGAACGTGCCGCTGTAAATATTGTAAAGTCAGTTTATACTGCAGTCCAACAACACCGAGCGTAGCATACTATGTCAGCAGCAAAAATATCATGAAGCCTTTCAGCTATGCAGCAGATAGCTTCTAGATTGCACTTCATGTCTAAATAAATCATATTCAGAAAGGTTATCATCTTAATGAAGTAACGATACCTTTTGTTTGGAAATCTTTATCTGTCTTCACAAAACCTGCGACTAGGGCCCTTGGCAATGCGGCTGTCCACTCCTCACTTGTAAGATTTGAAGGAATAGCAGACAACACATTGTTTAAAAGATTTTCCCTGGTGTATATGGCAGCTGCGGATCCATTGTGGCCATCGAAAATCTGAAGGCAAATTATTTAAGTGAGATTAGCAATCAATGTATGGCAAATTTGAAAATGGGATATAAAAATGCCTAAACTCATAGTTAGCACTGGGATATCACAAGAATATTCCATTCTGGGTCAACTTTTACTATTCGCACTACTGTTTTTATGCCAAAGTACCATGTTAAGTTGATACACAGAAATTACTAGGAGAAAGATCTAAACACGCAAAGACTCCATCCTAAACCAATGGTCCTCTGACCACCGAAATGATAGACTCAAAACAACTAAGGCTAGTAAAATATTAGCTGACATATGTCCCCATGTGCCGAGATGCAAAGACACCGCAAAATCAGGCCTATCAATCATGCTCCTGTATGGAAAAGACAAATAACAAACCAACACACTATTGCAGGCACAGAATTTCACGATGGATAATACAGTTCCAAAGTTTCAACAGATGAAATGGTTGAGAAAAGGCACATTAACACATTCTATTCTAAGTGGTGCAAGATGAAACGGCCACAAAAATTACTACTTCGGAGGCATCACTGCAAGTTCTAGTTAGGGCGCCATGACAATTGAAATCCCTACAAAACTTTTAGTTGCCTCATCTCACTGGCATTATTTCAGAAAAAATGCAACAAACTGAATATCACCAATATGTCAAGCACTGTATATTAAAAACAATAAAGGAATAAGAACACAGTCATTGAGGCATTACTGCAAACACCGAGATGGTGTCTTCTTCGCCGCCTGCATTGTCGCCGTCACCCTCGTTGCCCGGGCGGCGGTGGCACTTGGCCATGAGAAGCGTGAAGTCCTCCCCTTTCTTGCTCTTGTTCGCCTCCCCGAACAGGATGTCCGGCTTCTCAACCTTCTGGTTGCACAGCTCTCTCTTCAGGAGCACGGCCAGGGGCACACCAGAACCATCTACCTCGGCGTGCACCTCCATGGAACAAGCTTCCAAATCCCTCACCCCCAACTCCCCAAGCCCCGATAGCCAATTCCTAGATCTGATATGCAGAAACGAATGCAAACACAAGGCTGCGAAATCGATTCTCCGAATGCTCCTTGGGCGTCAAGGTGGATAGATTTCCCAACGGACTACCCCAAGAAATTCGGCCGGATTGGGCCCAGAAGATAAAAATCCTACTTTTCAGGCACACCCGAATTCCCGCCCAAGTAACCGAACTTCCTCCGAGAAGAGCGGCAAAATCTCGAGGCGCAGCTCGCCTAACGCGGCATGGATCCCTAAGCGGCTTGCCCAAGAAACGACGCGGGCATTGACCAAATCGGATCGAATTCCCCCAGGAACCGCACGGGTATGGGAGAAGAAAAACCGCTACTTATTTTCGGAGGGGCGCGAATGCGATCGGGCAGGGGCGGAGTGGGAGGCCGCGACTGCGATCTGCAGGTGGGGGAGGAAGAGGCCGCGAGGTTCGGGGATTGGAAATTTTCGGAATGGATTAAAAGAGAGATTATAGCTGGAGGGAAGGGGCTGGAGAGAGAGCGGGGAGGAGGAAGAGGAGGAATTAGTTAAAGCCGTTATGGGAAGTGGGCAAAGCTTAACGTGCGCGCCAGGAAGGGCACTCAGGAATCAGGATCGAGCTGTCAAATTATAAATTATTATTATCTGTCAGTATTGTTCGTTATCTAATCCTCTTTTAAAAAAATCTTAGAATACGGACGAGTGCACCTTGTTTTAAATAAAAATTCCGTTAGCTGTGTAGTGTCGGGAACAATATAGTGCAGATAACGGAAGATATCGTGCATATTCCATGACCCTCTCTTTTTCTCCCCACATAAATCTTCGAAGAATTTGGCTGTTGCCACGCTCATTTGATTTTTGTAGAGGGACTTTTAATTTCATTCATTTGGCCATCACCGAGATAAACCTAATTTTGGTCGGCGCAACGCTATCCATCTATATTTTCATTTCTTATATTTTATTTACTATAGTACAGTGACGAATCTAAGTTAGGTCGCCATTGAGCATGATCTCATACAACTTTCATCGTACAATAACCCTGTTGAACAACAGATTAACAAAAAAAGACTTATACAGCCTACTTGTTAAAATATGTAAAAAACTTTTTTCCCTCTCCTCACGTGCCAGTAACAAAGACGAATAATGGTTAACTCCGCAACGCCACCGGGCCCCTATTATGTAGCTCTACCCTCGGTTGGGGATGGAGGAACATATCATCATCAAGAGTACACGAGGAAGCATGACACCACGACTACACCTGAGGAAGACAAGGTCGATACGTTGCTAAACCAACCGTCATGGGAACCTTCTTGGAACCCACCCAATCCTCTCTTTCCAAACATCAAGCTTTAAAAGTTCCTCATCTCTTACGATGCAATCAAGCTAAGCATGCTCGGAGGGGCCTCCTATCCTCTTGCTAGTAGATCTATCACCACCATCCAAAGTTGGCCCAGATCCGTCGTACATGTCTAATTGTATCTCCTTGACTGTCGTCGTCGAAGAGGCCACAAGTAGTAGACTAACAAGCAAAATAGCTCCATCTCCACCAACGATGACAATGTTGCAATTAGAAGACAACCTGCCAAAGTTCTCAAAGATTGTCAACCCAAACTCCCACCTATCTAACCCTATCATGCTCCCGGACAAAAAAACCTCTACCGTTGTGGATCTAAAGGCAAAGGGGGAACCGTAGCAAATAGGTGAAAATGCACGAGTAATGTAGGAAAATTACTGTTCATGGGTACTGTTCCAGAAACACTGTTCACGGGTACCGTTTATTTTCCCTGTTTGACACTGTTTATAGGTAAACTGCATGATTACTGTTCATCCTCTGCCTTTACACAGAACGGCAGAGGATAAAAATCCCATGCTCCTTGGGATATATACCTCTGTATACCTCCTGGCCAAGATCTGGAACTCCCCTACCCCGGTGAAGCCATGAAGGCCACCGCTGACGAGAGAGATGGCTCTGTTTGGTTGATGCCTAAGGTTGCCAAAACTTGCCACGCCTAAGGTTAGTCAGGTTTGACCAAGGTAGGCATGTGTTTGGTTCATAGCCACACTTGTGGCAAGATTCCTTCTTTTTTACGTGGGTCCTATGTGTAAGTGAGACATAAAAGTGTGGCAAGATTCTCTTAGCCTTGCTAAAGTGTGGCCAAGATTTTCATGAACTAACCTTAGGCAAGTTAGGCAAGTTAGTTGTGGCTAGTTGTGGCAACCAAACAGGCCAATCTTAGTTAGACTCTCGCTTCGCTTTGTCCGCTCTCTTGATCAAGAGCAACACTCATCTGATTTGCAAAGACAAAATGAAAACATCTATCAAGTTACCTTCCATTTGTTCATCCAATTCTTGTTACCTTCCATCTAATCGATGTGGTTTCAACACCGACCCAATTTATACATGAATTATCTATGATTTTAGTGTTAAATTTATAGCTAGAAGTCTACAGCCTACCCATTTCAAGAGAGATGGAACACTTCAAATGTTCTTATGCCAACAGAAAACGGGTGTGGTTGACTCTTTGGAAATCAATTCCTAAAGCTACCGGTTTGCATCTACGACAGAGAAGTGGGCCCATGGGCTGGTGCAATTTGTGGATTGTTGCTCGCTCTCACTAGCACAAAAGCAGATCATTGTAGGAATGCAAGTGAAACATCTTGCGGTACTAATTTACCTGCTCTAACTTATATATGAGTTTGGAGGAGCCGGAAGCCGATAAATCAGCTCGTTTCTAACATCATAAGCCGTCCAAAAAAAATTTCTTTGCAAGCCATCGCTTCGAGCCCTTGCTCCGCATCCCCACTTGATTACGGTGACATTACATTCTCCAAATTGAATGCCTCCAATATTCTCAAGTGCAATCAGTCTAACTGGCAACTGCATGCCATTTTTCCAGGCAGTGCTGCACTGGTTACAAGTTGGCCAGCCGTTACAATTAGAGACAATTCCCTATGTAACATTAGAAAAGTTTTAAATTTCCCATCTATCATTGAAAATTCTCTCTTCCCTTGTATGCCACCGGTTTAAGTTTTTTTCTTTCCTCAGTGCCACTCAAGCAGTAGAGAATACAACGAAGTTACAAAATGATCATTTTGTCCCTGCCTTTTTATTATGTTACAAAATAAAAAATAATAATAATAGTATAAAATTCATAAAAAAACATGAGAAAATGTTCTACATATTCATAAAATTATGTATAGCCAAATTTACAAGTAAAAATTAAAATTTTTTGGATGTGAATTTTATTTAAAAATTAATCAAACCTACCATGCCTCATGAAAAAGGAGAACAAAAACTGAAAAAATACCAAATGTTACAGATATTTGAATATCAAGCAGAGCATGATTTTACATAAATTTTAAATTTTTAATTACTCAATTTGAAGTTAAAATGAAGGAGATATGTTTTTTTAAAAGTTTTAAACCGAAGGGGCATTTTAGACATTAATGAACTTTTAAACAGCTAAAACTAAGACGTAATGGTAGTGGCACTAAGGGAAGATAAAAATTGTAAAATTTTTCTCTTACATTCTCCGGTCAGAATACGTAACCGTCGCGCGAAGGCGTAAAGCTACTCATCAACAACCGCAGAGCGCATCTGTCAAAAAAAAATAAACAGCAGAGCGCAGAGCGTAGAGTGCAGTGTTTGCTCAAGTGGATAACTCGTTAAGCTCATGCCGCTCGCCGTCGCCGTCGCCGTCGCTTCGACTGTTGCGCCGCAGCCGCTCCGTCGACGGAAGCCCTCGCGCTGTCTCCGCCCTCCCAGAAACCTAGCCCTGACCATAGCCCGCTGCGCCCCCACCCCTTCGCCACCGGCGGAGGCCCAGCCGGCGAAGCCGCCGCCGCGGCTGCGGTACCCGAAGCAGTACCCCGGGGAGGCCGTGGGCGTCGCCGAGGAGATGCGGTTCGTCGCCATGCGCCTCCGCGACCCTAAGCGCACTATTCTCAAGGACGAGACGGGGTCGGAGAGCGCGGAGGCGACTGTGGAGGACGAAGATGATGATGATGAGGAAGATGAGGAGGAGGAAGAGAAGGAGGAGTGGATGCCGAGCATGGAGGGGTTCGTGAGGTACCTGGTGGACAGCAAGCTTGTCTTCGATACCGTCGAGCGGATCATAGCCGAGTCCACCGACGTCGCCTGTGAGTGAGATTTTTCACCTCCATTATTCGCTTAAAATTGGTACATCTCAATTTGGTCGATTACCGCAACAGTGAGTGCGTATGTTCCCAAGCTGTACTGTGATGTATGCAGTCAGAATTTGGGTGTAGGAATGCGGTTTGCAGTGGGAGTATGTCGAATGTTTCGATGCTGTGTGAATTGCTAGTAGCCCACTTCGTTTCCCCTTTTGTGGCATTGGGCGTATGTTGACTATGATTTGCATCGATAGGATGGCGCATTGTGCCAGCATGAGACGTCTAGGGATAGAAGGTGAGGTGATAGGGATGCCATCTGCAGTAACAAGTTGAGGTGTACTATGAGGTTTTGCTTGAAGGTGAGATGATCCTTGTGAGTTTTGCTTGCGGTTCCTGTGTTATTTGCTTGCCATATTCTGATTCGAAATTGTGATATTTGCACAGGAAAGTTTATTTTGATGGTTAAGTCAGATCTGATACATGGACATGTTCTAGGAATGTAATGTTTGCCCTAAAGTTGTCTCTTGTGGTGCAAATTTAGTTGTGTGCATGCCCTGGAAGTGGAAATTTAAATGGCAGGTCATTCTGGTAAAGAAATACGATTAAGGTGGTACATGCTAGTGCACTCGAGTCAAAGATCTTGTTTGCGAACAAATTTTAGCAGCATGAACCACCGATCATGCTGTCTTGTATATCAAGCTAATTAGATTGTTCAGGACTCAGAAGTCCACGTTTATATATGAACATTGAGTACCTAAGACGAGGGCTCACAGCCTACAATATGCAATTAAATACTCACATATTTATAATTTAATGTTCATTCAGATGTTTACTTCAGGAAAAGTGGTTTGGAACGTTCAGCTAGCATCACAAAAGATTTGGAGTGGTTCAGAGAACAAGGAATTGAAATTCCAGAGCCGAGTACTTCTGGATCAACATATGCAGCTTATCTGACTGAACTGGCTGAGAGCAATGCCCCAGCCTTCCTTTCACACTATTACAATATTTATTTTTCCCATACAACTGGAGGGTTGGTGATAGGTCACAAGGTAACTCTCTTTCCACACCTGATTAAACCTGTACTGCCTTATCCTTCCGATTATCAAGGCAATCATCCATTACTAAACCACTAGACCGAAAAGCAAAGATCGAATTTAATATTTCTGCCTCTATTTACCAGGTACATCTTATCTCTGTAAGGATAAGATGCTTTGTGATGTATTTCATTGTCTTAAGTTACAACTTATCTCTGTTACATTTTTTTTTTTTGCAAAAATATGTTTTTTTCCTTTGGGAATGCCAATACAGCATAATATCAAGATATTGATAGTAATGTTAGAGATATATTGGGCTGTGTATATAGAGATATATTGGGCTGTGTATATGGGCCTGGCCCGTCCCTTTATTGTATTAGGGTTTTCTAGTCTTTCCCTTTTTGCCCTTGTACTCTATATATATACTGGCCCTTTCGCCCCCATATGAATACAAGTGCTATTCCTAACATGGTATCAGAGCTGCTTAGGGTTAGGTTTTCCTTACCTTTCTAGCCGCCGATCCTCCTCCTCTCGCGTGTTGCACTTGCACGCTTTACTGCCACCTCCGTTCTAGCCTTGTTCCGGTCGTCGGTGCCCTGATCTGGTTGCTGCTAGTCTCACTCGGACCCGCCGCCGCCTTGGTCTTCCTCGGACCCGACCCGCCGCCGCCTTGGATCCTCGGATTCCTTCGCAGGGACGGCTGGTCTTCGTTGCTGCCTCGCCCTCATCGCCATACTGCCAGGCCAAGTCTCGCTCGTCGCCGGATCTATCGGCTGGACGCTGGATCTATCGGTTGTCTTCGTTGCCGTGGTCTTCCTCGACGCCGCCGCCACCGCCACTGGATCGTCGGATCTCTATTTCCCGGCTCTTCATCGATCGATGGTGTAGGAGTCGGCCTGTGTAGGAGTCGGCCTGAGCCAGACCGCGCCGAGTCGGCTTTGTGGTCTTCTTTTGCAGTCGGACCACTTTGAGTTGGTGGGTGTGTGTTAAAAAAAAGAGAGAAAAAAGAGAAAAGAAAAAGAAAAAAAATGTCGTCAAGCACCGTTTTTGTTCCTCGGTGCCCCGTGCTTTTTGATGGGCTCAACTATCAGGATTGGACCCAGCACATGCGCATTCACATGTGTGGACAACGTCTCTGGGATTTTCTTACCGGCGAGCTTCCTTGCCCGCCGCATCCTGATCCCCCGGTGTTGTCTTCTTCGCAGTCTAAAGGTGCTACTGATGCTGATACGAAGACCTCTGATGAGTATAAGGAGGCTCTGGAGTCTTACAAATCTCAGTACACCGCCTACAAGTTTTGGTCTGATGAGGATGCTCGTGCCTCTGCTATTTTGATTGCTAGCATGGAGGTGCATCTTACTGGAGAAGTGGTCTCTTTGGCATCTGCGCAGCTGATGTGGTCACATCTTCGAGATCGTTATGAGCCTTCGGGTGACTCTCAGTACCTTGCTGCTCTTCGCCATGAGAAGCCTCTACAACAGGGTGATTCTACAGTGGACGAGTTTTATGCTCAGCTTTTTGGAGTATGGCGTCAGTTGGACTCTCTGGATGCGGCTCTTGATACTGCCGCCGATCACTACTCTCAGACTTGTGCCTGCTGCTTGCGTCAACGATCTCGACTGGAGCTTCGTCGTGTCTACGACTTCGTCATACGCCTTCGGCTGGAGTTTGAGCAAGTTCGTGCTCAGCTTCTTGCCCGTCACCCTCGTGTCACTATGATGGAGGCTCGCTCTGCTCTTCGTACTGAGGAGGTCCGTCTTCGTGGTGCTGGTCTACTGATTTCTTCGTCAGTTCTTGCTCTTCGGCCATCGGCTTCGACTTCTACGGGTTCTCGGTCGTCTTCCTCCCCAGTCTCATCGTCTTCTGGAGTGACGACGAAGGCTGGTCTTCACTGCACCTATTATGACAAGGACGGTCATGTGGAGCAGTTCTGCTACAGGAAGAAAAAGGATATTGCTCGTCGTCGTTCGCCCAAGGGCACTGCAGCACCAGTCACAGGAGACTCAGACTCCCAACGCAGTTCAGATGCCTCTATTGAGATTCTTATGCTATTGCGTCGCATGGCTGCCTCTTCACCCTCGGGTTCTACTGCTTCTGCTTCAGCAGATCAGTTGGCAGATTTCTTCACAAAGGCACAAACTCAACAGCATCATTATTCTTGTCTCTCCAAACTCAGTGTTGTTGATCCACCATGAGTTTGAGGGGGGTGTTAGAAATATATTGGGCTGTGTATATAGAGATATATTGGGCTGTGTATATGGGCCTGGCCTGTCCCTTTATTTTATTAGGGTTTTCTAGTCTTTCCCTTTTTGCCCTTGTACTCTGTATATATACTGGCCCTTTGGCCCCTCATATGAATACAAGTGCTATTCCTAACAAGTAATACATTTGTATTACTATCCATGAAATGTAAATTCCCTCTATTTACCACGATATGATATTATTTAAATGATTGGTCTGTATGTTCCATGATGTAATGGAACTTTTGAAGAGGTGTCCATAAATTTTGCTGAAATGTAATAAAAATGATTCATCATAAATAACACAAAAGTGAAGTGATAAAACTGTAGTGTACTCTGTGTGTCCTTTGTGAGATAGACCACTTCTATATCTTACCCTTTTTTAGGGTAATATATGTTATCCTCAACCATCCATATTGCCAGTAAACCCTCTCTATCATTGTGGTAGCAGATATTATCTTCAACTAGATTGTTTGACTATGTCATTTCTCAATTTGGCCTATCATACTGCATAGAATCCAGAACTCAGTATTTGGTTTGGAGTACATCGGATTAGTCGTATTTAGAGTTGGTCTCCTTTTAGTAAGAATTTTTGGCATATTCTCATCTTTCAAACCACTCTTCATTGTTTTTCATTATACACAATAGATATCACCATTCACTAATTTACCTCATGCTAGGGATGGCAATCGAGTCGGGTCTCTCCGGGTCCAGCCGTCGTGGACCTGGACCCGAGACCCGAAAAGTGTACCCGGACCCGGACCCGAAATTAATCTCGGGTCTAAACCTATACCCGGACCCGGACCCAGCGGGTACCCGTCGGGTCCAACCTGAGAGCGGGAGGCGAGAGGACGCCTCGGCCGCCGCCTCCTTGCACACGCCGCCGTCGGCCGCCTCCTGCATGCCACCGCCGCTTGCACGCGCCGCCGCCGCAGCCTCCTGCACGCCGCCGCCGGCCGCTGGCCACCGCGCCGCCTCCCACACGTGCAGCCGCCACCGCCACCTCCTGCAGCCGCCGCCAGCCGTCGTAGCCTCCTGCAAGCCGCCACCGGCCGCCGCGCCGTGCTCCTACGCGCCGCTTCCGACACGCGCAGCCGCCACCGCCACCTCCTACTCGACGCCGCCACCCGCACCCGTAGCCGCCACCGCCGCCTCCTGCCCGAGGATGGAGAGACTGAGAGAGGGAAGGAGGGCTAAGGGAGAGGGGCGGCTCTCCGGCGCCGCGGCGTTTGGGAGGTCGAGTAGGGCGGTGGCTGAGAGGGGGCCAGGGGGGAGGCGGCGGCTGAGAGGGGGGAGGCCAAGTGAGGAGAGAGGAAGAGTGTGGGTGGGAGTCTGGGGACTTGGGGAGGAATTAGGGTTAGATGATAACATGGGACCACATGTCAGTCTTCTTTTCGGGTCCGGGTCCAGGTACCCATGGGTCTAATTTGAGACCCGGACCCGGACCCGGACCCGGACCCGACATCTCATACCCATGGGTCCAGGATTAGACCTGGACCTGGACCCATCGGGTCCGGTACCCGCGGGTACCCGGACCCATGGGTATTTTTGTCATCCCTACCTCATGCCGTTACAGATCTTTAAATTTTTTTAAAAAATTTTATGAAGCCTCTGAGGATATATTATTTTGTTTGTTGTAGATATGCAAGAAAATTTTGGAAGGAAGGGTACTAGAGTTTTACAAATGGGACACTGATGCAGAACTTCTGCTAAAAGATGCTAGGGAGAAGCTTAATGAGCTCAGCAAGGTATGCACTGCACAATGATTTCCTGCTTCCTTGCAAGGACTGATGTTTGCCTTAGAAGCGTATATTTAGCACTCTGATTTATCCATATGGTCTGTCGTGCAGCACTGGTCTCGGAAGGATAGGAACTTATGTTTGAAAGAGGCTGCAAAATGCTTCCAGTACTTGGGGCGGATTGTCCGCTTAATCGTCTCATAAATCATAATGCTTCATGGACGATGATCAACTAATCTCTCTACAGGCTCCAGTTGTTTTGATTTGTTACAGAAGACAGAGAAGATCCGGAGATATAACAACTAGACGCTTAACGACCGGTTTTGTTTCAGAAAGGCAATGTTTCTAGTCTTTAACTGCCATGAGATCAGAAGTCCCTTTTGGAGTTTTGGTGCGAGAAATGGACTGATCAATGAGCACTAGTATAATGGATGTCCAAATAGCAGACCGCACCAGTCCCTTTTTCAGCGTGCATAGAGGGGCTGCCGTTTGAGTGAGCTCTCCCGCCGTCCCGCGCATTCAGCAACTTCGATCTGCGCAAAGCTGAAGATTCTTAGTGCTGTCAGGGTGGTCTGAGCAAGCCATATGGGATCATGCCATCCACACAATGATGCGTGCCTGAAAAAGCACGTGAGCAATGCAAAGTGGCATATGCTAGGTCTGTAAAATTTTGCCTTGCCATGAAGCTCGTTAGCTCTCGCGATTTTCTACCCACATTACTCTTTTCTTCCCATTACTAACAACGTTGTATCAGTGTAGAAGATTGCCAAACATATAGCTGGATAACTTGTGTACTCTCAGTCAAATCTCAATAGTGTATTTGTCGCCATCCTTGTGTGACGCCTGCATGGCATGATCTGTGGAGCTGGCTGGTCTGAACAGCCGGTACCATCAGTCCATCAGTCATCACCTGGTAATGCCTGTGCTGTGTGATGGTTTCGTGTGTGCGCGCGCGCGGTAGCTACTATTGTTATGTATCCCTGCTTGCGTCAGGGTTCTCTTTTATCGTCGATAATTGATCTTATTGGTCACCTCAGATAAATTCTCATGTCGGCCAAAAGTTATCGAATTTGAGGAATTTTGGTCAAGTTTAAATATATTTTAGTTTTTTCCAAGAATTCAAATCGTTTCAATGTGTTTTGGCAAATTTAAATTTGTATTTTATAAAAACAGCCGATTATCGATGTTACCGGTTCTATCTGTCCACCACGTTTTTTTTTTTTAGGGATCGAATACGAAAACCTTGCCTGTGGTATATCTCAGTACATGCCAAAATTATCTTCTTCCCAGCTGGCCCCGGTGTTTGATGACAACAATGCAGGCTGCGGCCCAGTTTGCTGCTAGCAGCTACATCCATGGGCCATGCCTGCTCCCGGCCCTGGGTCCCACCATGTGGATGCCCTGGTTCAGGCATTGCGCGATTGGGCGTAGGTAGCTACGCGTAGCGTGCCGATTTGAATTTTTCGGCTAGCGCGCGCGGCACGCTACGCTACGCGCAGCTACGTCGAAACGCACACGGCCTCAGGCTGCTGGCCTGCTGCGCTGCCTCTGCTCCCAATGGCCATGGCAAGTTTGGGAATTGTTTTTATTTATTTATTTATTTATTTATTTTCATTATCTTTTTTGATACATGCTCTTGTGGCTCTGAATCAGTAATAACTAGTATTTTCCGAGGAAGACGAGGGTTCAACTGTTTCAAAGATTGGTTGGTGGCTTGCCCCTCTCTTCTTGATGTTTATGTGTGTGTCCCCTTCTGTACGATTCTGAATTGGCATCTACTCGCTGAAACGGAGAGGAAACCAAGATGAGTTTCTTGTATTTTGTAGTAATTCCGTGGTCTTGTAGTAAGAGGCAGGCATGGTCACGGTCTCAAGGAAAGGAAATTAAAGTAGACCGGAGTTTCTCCTTCTCTCTTTGGTTGTTTTTCACTGCCTTGTATCCTTCGGAGCTTAGTTAATTTTCAGAGACAGGTCAGTGCAAGGAGCCAAGAATAGTAGATTTGTTTCCTTAAATTTCACCCCCGGTACCCAATAAAAGTTCAGACAGTATCATTGTTGTTTCCTTCTTGTTTCTGTTGACACAATAATCAACTGCCCTCAATAAATCATTCAATTCTCCCATATTTCTTAGCTGCCACTGCTTTTCCTTCTTACCAAACTGGCACTGGCCGCCCCTGTCCTGCTCCTTCCACCCTGCCGGTATTCTGCATTTGCAGCATCTCACTAATCTCGTCCTGAAAATAGCCGGCTCCGTTGTGAATCCGCTGTCTCAACGTTAAAACCGGAATCTCCCTTACGATTGCGTGGCGCGGTTCGATTGTTCTTATTTGATCTTGCCATGAGTTCGGGTAGGAGGTAGGAGATCAGATCACACCACATGGCAGGCAAGAAACAGAGTCGTTGTCTTCTTTCTTCTCCTCCTCCTTAGCCATGCCAGATCACACTGACGTGTGTGCTCTGCTGCTGCAGTTCTTGAGCCCTCTCGTTTCTTGCGGAGCTAGCTGCCATTGACGTGGTGGTGGTGGTGTTGTTGATTGATTGATGCAGGGCTTGCTGCCAAGACGGCTCC
>SPJY01035639.1:4916831-4949893 GCA_005191435.1 Raddia distichophylla | reverse complement strand
GAGTACGCCTCTCTTTTAGAAATTTTTTTTTTTTTTTTTTTTTTTCAGTAGGAAGCTCCCTGCGAGATAAGAAACTAGAAAGCAAGTTCTAATTGTAGAGCCGGCTCATCACTCCGGACTCCCAGTTCAGCTGTGAGCCTGTGATTGTGAAGCGGCGGGAGCGGTGGCACAGCTCAGTAGCTCACCGCGCAGGCGCCCGCAGCGCAGCAGCCCTTGCCCCCTTCTTCTTTGCTCCCTCCGCCCCGCGATCTCCCCCACGCGCCGGCGGCGGGCCCGAGTCAATGCGCCCGTGACGCGTCGGCGGCGACGCGTTCAAGGCGGCCTCGCCCCCCGTTTCTTGGTCGCGCCAGGGAGCGACAAGGGCGGAGGCTCCCGTGGTCTCTCTCTCTCCCTCTCTCCGGGGATGGGGGGCTCCAAGGCGGAGCACAGGCCCGCCGCCGGCGAGGACTGGTGCTACCAGTTTGCGAGCAAGGTGGGAGGCCCTCGCCTCGATTTTGGGGGCAGGTTCCTAGGGTTTTAAATCTTTTTATATATTTTTAGTTATGCTTCGAGGTTAATCCTTCCATATGGACTATTCTTGGTTGCCATTTCTGCTCCTTTTGGACTCTTGGTTTTGTTATAATCCAATCCGTGTCCGCACCAATCGTTGCTATTCTTGGTTTCGTTCTCTACTTACACTTCTGGGTTCTTGTAGTTCAAAAAGATGGTGGGTTTTTTCATTTCTGTGGGCGCTTCGTGAAGAGAAGAAAGGGGGAAAGGGTGGTGCTCCTGTATGCCGCTGGGCGTTTCGATTTCTCGGGCATCTGATCCAAAATGTTGCTCATTTCTTTAAAAAGAGAGACTGTGTGCATATGTTTAATCGCTTCCCATTTCCCCCTTGTTGCTCGATTAGTACTATCTTGTACTGTAAAAGTTCAGAGCTCGTAGTAGGGGCTAGATTGATCTACTTGAAGTTCCGTCTCTTCCTTCGGACTGGAAGTTTGTTAGGTCGTGTTTTGTGCCATGGATTTATTGAGTGTACTTGGTTCAATAAAAAATGGTTGATAGATTTGGAATCTGCTACCCGCCTGTTTCATTTCTGTATTAATTACTAGTTGCTTGCCTAAATTAGGAACCCAGTTGCTTTTATCAGCTCCTAGATATTAATTACATGTTAGGTTGATTGTATACTGTTTCTTGTTCTCCTGTATTTCCTATTTCGTTTGGTTAAAGTCTTTCTTACTCGTTCAAAAATGAGTTGAACTGAATCAGAAGTAGAGTACCCAATTATGAAAAGGAATATTTCAGGAGGGGTATTGAACAGAAAAGGTTTGTTTTGGTATTATTTTTTGTAATTACTGTGAAGGAACGTGATCTCGAACTGTACATTGGCCAGTAACATCTTTTTTAGCGGGGAACACGCGTGATTGATTCAGGAAAAAGGACCAAATTGCTTTTGAAAATAAGTACCGTTTGTTTCTCTTGCATCAAGGCAAATATATGTTTTTGAGGTTATTCACATGCAAAAACAAGGAGGTTTTGTAGCATCTATTGATTAAAACTTAGTTCCTGTGACGCATAAAGTTAAAAAAAGAAAACATAAATTTGCTTCATAACGTTGCAAGATTGCAAGAGCTGTCACCGAATTAGCTATTTTTTTATTTGGGGAATTTGGCGCATAGCACGGCAAATTGCAAATTTTCTGCCTTTGCATAGTACAATCTGATGACTGTAGGGGCAGATCCATACAAATTGTTTTTGTTTTTTTAACCTAGCGATGAACTTGGACTTACAGACCGGAATTTATCACATTATCTGAAAAAAAGTGTTGAACTTGGACTGATCGGAACTTGTCTGCAGGATACACTAATTTTGAAGACTCCAAAGAAGTCACCCCTTGCCTTGAGAATGATTGTTTTTGCTATGACCATGATATGTGGAATATTTATTTGCTCAATGTGCATGAAGCAACTAGGAAGTGACAGCTGGTCAAGAATAGTGAAGATTGAACTCGCAGAACAGCAATGCAATAAGTCTGTAATTCCTCCTTCTGAAGTTCAGTTTGTGCATCATCCGCAACCAGTAACTTACAGCAGGTGACAGTTGTGCTGCAGAATGTTTAAGCTATCGACACTTGGCTCCTGTAGTGTCTAATAGTAATTCAATTCTGCAGGAATGAGTGCATGTGTACCCCTGTCCGGTTCTTCGTAATTATCTCATCACAGCGATCTGGAAGTGGCTGGTTTGAAACCCTTCTTAATAGCCATATTAATGTTAGCTCCAATGGTGAAATCTTCTCTAACAAAGAATGGAAAAATAACATTTCATCTATAATAAGGACCTTGGATAAGGTGTACAATTTGGACTGGAATAGTAGTGCTTCCAAGAATGAGTGCACTGCTGCTGTTGGCTTCAAGTGGATGCTTAATCAGGTGAGGATCTGCATCAGTTTTATCTGGGGTGGGGGTATTTTCTTCAAGCACTGTTGTCAACTTATTGTCAAAAGCACTACCGTCCCATCCTTGTGGTTTATGTATGTTTGATGGGGTGGGCCGTTTTTTGTTGCAAGTACTAGAGATTGGTTTGCTTGGTTAGAAATTGCCAGATTGCATTATGTAGACTTATGTGCTCTCATGAACATATTGGCTTCTGCATGCTAGCAGTTCTGTTAATTTATCTGCACTACTTTATAACTATCTTGATGGAGCATACTGAGATAGGAAAAACAGCTCATAATTTCCATGTACGGCTATAAATGAAAAATCCTTTGCCACCCTACATGCTAAAACAAAGTACACTGTGCGCTGTAATGTGGTAGTTTTAGGAGGGGCATATAGCATATTTCTACATATTGTATCTGTCCTACAATGTTTCATTAGTCTGAATGCTGTTTTTTGGGCGGACAGATTAATTAATGTCGCACATAACCGAAATGCTAAGCAGAATAAGCATCCTTCTCGCTATGTTTCTCCAGGGTCTTGTGGCAAATTACGTGGATGTAGTTGATTACTTCAACCGAAGAGGAGTGTCTGCAGTATTTCTCTTCAGAAGAAATCTCCTCCGTCAGTTAGTATCGCAACTAGCAAACAATCATGACAGATACCTTAAGCAATTAAATGGAACACATAAGGCTCATGTTCACACAAAAGATGAGGTAGTGCTCATTTCTCTACGAGATATCTCTCAACTCTGGTTGGCACACTTCTGTAGTCTGGAGTTACATGCTTAAATCTGTTCCTTTTATTTCACAGGCAAATATTCTTGCAAGATATAAGCCCAGACTCAACACAACATCATTAATGTGGAGTTTGAAACAGGCAGATGACTACACTCATGATGCTCTTGAAAACCTGAAGAGCATTCACCATATTACTATATACTATGAGGATCTCATTCGAAACAAAACAGTGGGTTTTTGTACTACTCAGCATAACATCATCACTTTACACTTATGTAGTATTTATTACCTTTCTGCACTTTGCTAAATTAGTACAATGATTTGCACATGCAGAAGCTTCTCGATGTCCTGGATTTCTTGCAAGTGCCAAGGAAGAAACTAGTCAGCCGGCATGTGAAAATACACACGAAACCACTATCGGAGCAAATTGAAAATTGGGATGAGGTATATAATGCTCTGAATGGTACCAAGTATGAGACCTTCTTGAATGCTGACTACAGAATATGATAATGTGTTTCCACATTTATTATGTAAATATTTTCCTTTTTCTGTGTTCTTCTATTCTTTTTTAAATAGCTGGCATTGTCAAGCCTGTAAAAAATTTTGATATGAGAAGGCGCCTTTGCTGCAGTTGCTTACAAGTTCTTTGATAGCTCCATTAATTCTTATCCTTTTTTTTTGTTTTCTTGTAACTGACCCTCAAGCTTCTAATATTTTGCATTCCACTCCCATGTCCATACGTGTCTCTCTGCACCATCGTTGATGGATATGCTTCGGGAATTGACTCTGTGTCTGTTCGTGTATAAACCCCCTGCATTTCATTACTATGTAAATATATGATGTTGATGGAACATTCAGCGCTTTCCGATGTTAATAGGCTGAATTTCGCATTCCTATTACGTAGTTTTGGCCCTGTGAAGCGTGAAGCGACTGTGACGGTATACTAGTCAAGCAGATCAAGCTGGCATGCATGTACATCTGCGTAGTGTTCTGTCCTTTATTTCGCATCAGCAGCTTGTCATTAGGTAGATGCCACCAGCAGGTTCTGAAAAAACGGTGGAAACTTAAACTAGTAGCGACTTTCCTGACGATTGGACAAGTCTCTTTCTGATTCAGACACATTTTTTGGAAGTTCATTTTCGATTTAGACATTGGGTAATCCCCCAACCACCGCACTCGGTGTTGTCCAACTTTTTATGGCATACCTTAATTTCTGCCAAAGAATTCGTAGCTTTGCTAGTTTCGGCGCGAGCGATGAAACTGTTGTTGCTAAGAAATTTTGTTTTGTCTATTTCTGTATCTCCATGAGTTGTGAGCTGATTATTACGGAGCGACATTCGCTTGGATTTCCTTCCCTTTCCTGTCGCCTGGATTCTCATTTCTTTCCAGACGATTTTTTCCTTTTCATTCCCTTCCCATGATTTTAGTCTCGACCCATAGTCATTGACTCCCATCCTCTTCCACCTCCGGCGGTGCTATCCCTCCTCCTCCCACGTCGCCCCCTCCTCATTCCTCTCTGGTTGCTTTGCATACCTCCACCTCCGTCCTCACTGCCGCTCCTTTCTCATCCTCTCACTATCATGCCACCCCGTCCACCCTATGTTTGTTATGATGGTAATTTCACCCGCCTTCAACTGTGCTCACGGCTCCAACATCGCCGTTGGAGCCTCGCTACCCCCACCATGAAGCCCTCTCCATTGTCGGTCTGTCGTTTCCCTAGCATCTCCTTAAGTCCTAGGGACATGGGGAACCCCTGTCTAGAACCCTAAACTGAACCTCAGCACAGGCCGAAGATGGAATAGATGGCGGCGCAACATGGCAAATACTGGTCAAGGCGATTACCAAATAGGAAAACCGTGATTATTATATGGTGAATCTCTTGGGTTTGTTCTGTACATGTGGAAATGTCCTATTGATTTTGCTAAAGAAACCATACTAATTGATTATTTACGTTGGACTTTGAGGGTATGCAGTTGGTTGTCATGCAGGAGGTAAATATTTGGGGTTAATTGCACATAGAGGCTCATAATACGTGTAGAGGCCGATAATATGTGCAGGCCCATAATTCGTGTAGAAAGCCGAAGAGTCATAATTCAAGGGGTCTTTTACGGTACCTACTGAGTAATGAGGACCGTCCATTCCTCTCAATCCAATAGCTGAGATTAGTTCTAGATTTTTTATACTGCAAGACTAGTATATTATACTACAAGTGTAGTATTTTTTTTACAACACCCTTACGAAATGGACGGTTAGATCTAAAATATACTATTGTGGTAGTATTTTTAGTAGTAGGTACCGTAAAAGAGCCCTAATTAATAGCTTATGGGCCAAATTTTCGTAGTTCTACGTAATATGGCCTTGTAGTCGAGAGAAAGATGCAATTGCCAGCGTCACAAGCTCTCTCTCTCTCTCTCTCTCACTCACTCACACACACACTAGAACATATACTGCCATTACTCGAGTACATCCAGAATCCAGAAGTAAAAACCACGGAACAATCTAAAAGTCTAAATTTGCTATCTAGAAAAAGCTACTGAAACATAGCAGCCAAAACAATTCTCTGGACCAAAAACAGAAGAACAAATAAAGATTAATTCTAAGCCATGCTCATCATGTGTTATCAGAAAAACAAAATCACTCAAAAATGACTTGTCCACTCGCCTGCTAACAAATTGCAAAGAATGGTCCTAAAATCAATGTAAAACTGAGAATGGCTCGTTGCTAAGATTTGGTTCTTACATGTTCGAAATTATCCGTGTTCCTAGGTATCCACCATAAATACCCGTCAATTTCCCTGAAGGAGCTGCATGAAGGATGCTCATAGGTACAGGTTGTTTTGTATCCACCATAAATACCCGTCAATTTTCACCCCCGCAGCAGCACATTACAGGTTGTTTTGTACCACATGGTTAATCATGCGTCAATTTCCTCATAGCTGCATCAAGGATGCTCATAGGTGGCGTCCTCTCCCCCGCGGCTGCACATTAGAGCATGGCCATCAGACCCTGTATCAGTCTCGGCATCAACGTACGCACGCAGCAAATTCAAATCCAGCGGCAGCGCGAGCGAGTATGTGTAGGCTGATGCGGGGTCTTGATTGGGGTCCGATGGCCATGCTCTTATAGGTGGTTCTGTTGGAGAAAATAGCACTTTCAAGTTTATTTTAATCATGAGATAAATCATGCACAACATCTGACAGATAGATAACAACACACAAATAATACATGAGTACATCTTAGATACACATGCAGTAAAACTACACATATACCCCACTGATATTCTCACTAGCAGCAGGCACAGAAACAACTTAAATAAAAGGAGAGCGGAAAGCATAACGTACTTGATGTAGTCGTCGTCGCCGTACGGTACCAGCGGCGCACCCTGGTTCTTGTTCTCCGCGTTGGACGTCATCTTGATGAAGATGTAGACGACGCAGATCGCTACGGAGGAAGCAGCGAGCAGACGCACAACGCGCTTCCCAAAAACCGGATTCGTCCTTCCTGATGCAGGAGCTCTTGGACGAACGGTTTCGGAGATCTGCTCTCCCACTCGTCGGTGCACGCCGACACAGCGGGATGGGACAGCTTAACGGTGGTAGCACAGAAAAAGAGAGAGAGACAATTCAGAAAGAGACTCTACCCTACTTGGAGCTAAGCCTTCTTTCAATTGTATGAGATACCCTTAGGAGGAGGTATTGGGTTGCTTATATAAGGGATGAGAGGGGGTCTCTCCTCCATAATTAGCAATATGGTACTAAACTTACCATGGTTTTCACCAAATGGGTCTCATACATACATGGGTCCTTGAGATTTTTCAGAAATTATTATATGGGCAAGGCCCACCAAGGCCCAATAATTCTAACAATTATATGGGCCAAGGCTCACCATAGCCCAATAATTCCAACAATCCCCCATCAGATCTCAAAGCCCATCCAGATAATTGTTTTTTCTCAAATACTGTTTTTATATACCAGTGCTTCGGTGACAATGGACTATGCCTTGAATTGCACTTAGACATTTAAGTTACACTCATCCATAACTTGGACAATGGACTATGCCTTGAATTGCAAGTTTTGTGTGAACAAGTTTTACTCAAAGTCAACTGATACTTGGCTGCCAATAGGCTACCCCTCGGATTGAGCATATACGTCGTACTCCATGGTCTCTTCATGAGCTTACTAGAGATTACCCATGTATCATAGACTACGACTTCCAACAGTCAGACTCATATAGGTGTGTTATTTCAAGATGCTCTGTAGGATGACATCTTCGCTAATTAAAGCCAACAGAACAACATTATGGCAAATGCCAACCCGCCATACAGATTTCGAGAGTATTACATCTCACATGGAATGGGTTAGGGTATACTCTCATCCAGTTAACCAATAGCTTGTTTTCCCCAGGACCTAATTCACCGAATCTCCGATCACATAGGCTGGGTTACCGCTACGGTGTAACTCACGTGGGTCTCATACCCAGTTCCCTCGATGCATTGTCTATCACACACCGTGATAAACCCTCTGTGAAAGGATCTGTCATATTTTTAGCCATTTGGATATAATCCAACGCTATCACTTCGGAGTTTTTCAGTTTTCTGACAATTTCAAACGTCTTTTCACATATCTTAAGGATTTTATGTTGTCCTTAGAACTGTTCACCTTGACAATCACCGTTTGATTATCACAGTTCATAAGGATGGCCGGAATCGGCTTTTTAACTACCGGAAGATCCATCAAGAGTTCAAGCAACCACTCTGCTTCAACAGTGGCCGTATCCAAAGCAGTCAATTCTGCTTCCATTGTTGAGCGCGTCAAGATAGTCTGTTTGCAAGACCTCCACGAGACAGCTCCTTCACCAAGAGTGAATACATATCCACCTGTGGCCTTTATCTCATCAGCGTCAGATATCCAATTGGAATCACTATACCCTTCCAGCGCTGTCGGATATCTCGTATAGCGCGACGCGCTTCCCAAAAACCTGATTCGCCCTTCCCGATGCAGGAGCTCTTGAGCGAACGGTTCCGGAGAGAGCGGGACGGGACAGCCTAACGGTGGTAGCATAGGAAAAGAGAGAGAGAGAGAGAGAGAGAGAGAGAGAGAGAGAGAGAGAGAGTTCAGAAAGAGACTCTACCCTTATTTGGAGCTAAGCCTTGTTTCAATTGTATGGGATACCCTTATGAGGAGGTATTGGGTTGCTTATATAGGGGATGAGAGGGGGCATCTCCCCCACAATTAGCAATATGGTACTAAACTTATCATGCCTTCCACCAAATGGGCCTCATACATACATGGGTCTTTGAGATTTTTCAGTAATTATTATATGGGCCAAGGCCCACCAAGACCCAATAATTCTAACAATTATATGGGCCAGGTTCTGTACACAAACCATCTATGATAATCATAGACGGTTCAAAAACTATTTTGTGACGACGAGTTCAACTAATTTGACGGATTTTTTTGAAGCAGGGAAGGCGTAGACAGGAAAAGAGTTGGAGAGGAGCAACGAAATACAAGGGAAGTTAAAGAAAGACAAGTCATGCAAAAAACTGTGTTACATTTTGTAACATGTTATAAAATTGTGTTAGTCTTATAAAATTAATTTTTCAGCAAGCAGTAAAGTTCTTGGAATTAAGCAAGCCTATGTTGCTCTGCTCGACTGAAGTTTTGCTAAAAGTGGTTATCAAAGCTTGGTGATTTCACTTGCATAGTAAACTCGATCGATCAATCACGCGTGCAGGTACAAATGTCCATCATATACTGATATATACTACGTCCTACAGGGGCGGATCTACATTGTTGTACCAAGGTCAAACCCAGCGCCTTTATGGTCATTCCACGTTATATATGCTCTCATTCTTGTATATTGTGTCACATGTATATAGTGGCATTACCAATAGAGGAACCGGTAGTAGCTAGCCAGTCGGGAGTGATACTCCAGGATATCACTAATAGTTTCACGACCTGATACAAAAATGTTTTAAAATATGTTGAGAATATATTGGGAGAAGCACGACTCGAATAAGACCTCATGACTCTAGCCTCACTTTTCCAGCCAACCCATCCATTGTTGTGTAATATAGGTAGGATTAGGATATGCATTCATTTTAATTTTTACTTCCCATGAACACCACTAGAGGAGTGGGCTTTAATTACCATCAGCACATCTCTATCGGTTATCGCAAACCTGTAATGACAAGGCATCATTATTGGTTTAAGCTACGAACCAATAGTGATACTATTTGAGCAAAGAACCAGCAGTGATATCAAGGTGTCACTACCAGTACTTTGAGCCATGGATCGGTAGTGATGCCTTGGGATAATATCACTACCGGTTTGAGTCATGAAATGGTAGTGATGCCAGTATCATTACCGATTTAAGTCATGAATCAGTAGTGATGTCTCGTGGAAAGTAAAAATTATAAAAGGAGTGCATGTCCTAGCTATATAACTACACGACGGTGAGTGGTTTGGCTTCAAGGGTGAGGTTGGAGTCACAAGGTCTTGGGTTTGAGTCATGATTCTCCTAGTGTATTTCCAACATATTTTTAAACATTGGTATTATTATCACTATTGGTTCCATAACTCGATAGTGATACTCCGAGGTATCACTCCCTCCCGGCTAGTTACCACTGGTTTCAAAACCAGTAGCGTAGCCAGTTTGAAACCAATAGTATTGGCATTACTGCTGCTGCCACTATGTTTACAGTCTTGTTTGTTTCAGTTTAAATTAAATTAAATTTGTTATTTTTATATAAGCCAAATGATGCGATAATTTGTAGTTATTTTTATGGGGTTTTAAGTAATTCTTTCTTCTTAGAGTTCGTAAAATATAATTTTTATATTTTTATTGAACTATTTAAAACGTCTTTCGAGGATCGTAATTTCTTAATATTAAAGTTTTTATCAACTTTTACCATAAACAAAGACACCTGTGTGCCTCCGACGATGGAGGTGCCATGCACGTGCATCATGCATGCACGTCTCTCGAGAGTTGGCGGGCGGGCGACGCCGGCTCGCTAGCTGGAAGCTGCATGTGACACTGCAATGACTGCATGCAGGCTGCCGTTTGTTTTACTGCAGTCTGCAGATAAATTGTTGGTGGCTGATGGCTCCCCGAGAGAGCTAGGGCCATGCGTGCATGGGCCCATGCCTTGAGATGGGACATTATTGTACTAATTGAAATGCAGGTGCTAAGTACCTTGTACTATTAAGGAGACCTAAACTGTAAGTTTAACATATAAGCATATGACATAACACCCACAGATTAGTGTCTTGACATCATGGCTAGTACGGACATTTTGACCTAAAAGGAGAGCTCCGCTAGCACATCACATGAAGAGAGCCAGCTAGCTAGCCCGCAAAGGTCGGATACTGATCCCCTAGACAATCCTTTTATAATGAGTTCCAAGAGGAAGGGAGAAGCTCTTGTCGACGAACATCGATCTCGCCAACGTGCATGCAGGCTCAGTGCTACGTGCCTACGTACATACGTACGTACAAACACAAATAAGCTAAGGATTGGTTAACTTTGTTTGCAGCTAACCACATTGTTCATGGCCGACAAAACTTTTTTTTTTGTGTAATTATAATAAGGTTGGCCCTGCTTTGTCATTTATATGTCGGTATGGACGGCACCCTTTTGAGAATCATATTCAATTATCGTAAAATATAGATATGCACATTAGCCTCTTCTTGAAAAGCTAGATAGCATAGAAAAACAAATGCAATCTCTTATGCTTAACATTAATGATGGCGCATTATATGTTCCAACAAGATAATCTAATGTATACGGTAGGTATTGTGTGCCTGTATGATTGCAGTTGGTTGTAATCACATCTCAAATATATACGCGAGGAGGAATGGAGTATAATGTACGCGTAGCTTACGTGGTAACACGGCTTGATCAGCTATAATTCGCAGATACATGCATGGAGCATGGCGTCATACTACCTGTGGCGCCACTCAATTTTTTCATACGATTTATTTAAATTTGGTCATAACTAATTTGGAGTGGTACAAGGGTTTACAAATTTCTGTGGGTATACCTACGGGATCGACAATGACTTGTTTAGCCTCGTTCCAAATGGCATTAAGGCCTTGTTTATGTCAGATTAAAGTTGAGTTTTAATGTATCAAATTTGTTACCCCCTCGAAATACATTTTAAAATTTTTAAAAATTATGAAAAATTTATTTTACGAACTATAAGAAGAACTATTGAAACCCATAAAAATAACTACAAAATATTACACCATTTGGTTTATACAAAAATGACAAATTTTCATTTAATTTAATTTAATTTAATATGAAACAAACAATGCATAAATTTGATAGCCTTGACTCGTATGACACCAGACACACGAATCCCTGATCTCAGCGACATTCTTCCTATTTTTTAAATAAACTATTGATTTAGCCTTTTTAACTCACGTGACTTTACCGTTTTGCCCCTTTCCATCACCGATCCCGGCCATCTTCTCCATCACCGAGCTCGCCCTGCCACTGCCGCCATGCACGAGCTCTGGCGGCGCCTCCCTCCCCACTATCGTGCATCTCGACGACACCTCCTCAAGCTCAGCCAGGCCACCGCGAGCCCCCGGCGACGCCTCCTCAAGGTATGTCCAAATGCTTTAAAATGCAAAGTCAAATGAGATGGATTCGAATCTGGAGTCTATATCAAAAAGTTCTCAAGTTCAGTTATTTCAGTCGTTTAGATCAGCCCAAATAAACATGTCCTTAGTTTTTTTTGTTGGGGCGTGTTGCATAGAGAAACCCCACACGAGGCTCCCCCGGGAATCAGCACACCCTGGAGCCGATTTCGGGTCCACACTCAGTGTGAGGTTCTCAACTTCTCATAGACACCCACGCATCTCGGAGTTAACTCCGGGTCTGCATGCCTTTTCTACGAGAAGTTCTTCCGGATACCCGCACACTTGAGAGCTAACTCTGGGCCTGTACCCCCGCAGCCTCCCGGTCCCGGACTCCCGGTTCCAACGTACGTAAACGGCGACGTCGTACGGGTATGCATGATATATATACGTAAGGTCGTACGTACGTACGTACGGAGATGCAAAACCGCTAACTCAGCACTCGCTCGTACGCGCGTGCACGCATGCATGCAAGCAGAAGCAGTGATCGATGCATTCACGCATGCTATAGCCTCGTTAAATAACTTGTACGACATAATTGTTTTTGAGATCAACTTGGACAGAAAATATAAAACAAAGGGATTGACTCCCTCACAGTCGTCTGGGTCTCTATAAGGATGCCCAGACGATTTTATGGGCCGTTTGGATTGAGATTCAACGGCACAGGTCTCCCCTCCCTCTCTCTTTTAGCACTCGCTCGTACGTGCACGCATGCATGCAAGCAGCAAGTGATCGATCGATGCACTCACGCATGCTATAGCCTCATTAAATAACTTGTACGAGACATAATTGTCTTTGAGATCAACTTGGACAGAAAGTATAAAACAAATATTGAGTTAATTTATAACCTATCTAGTACATGTATGTACATATATAAATAAATAATAAATAAACAAAGCGTTATCGATCGTAAGAGCGCAGCAGTAGTAGATATATTACACAAGAAATCCGACAAATAAATCTGAAAGGCGTAATGATGTTTTCTTTTTCTCAATTTTCTCTCGACGGATGCATGTACTCGGAGATAAACAGATCATGACTGTAGCACACGGCCGGCCTACCGATTTCAACAAGGGAAAAAAAAAACAAGAGAAAGAAACAGACACAGCACCAATATATGGCCACAATTAAAACAAAAAAATGAAATGAAATGAAATGGGCGACAATTAATAATCAAGACGACGATCGATTGACAGTGCTCATCAGTACTGCCGGCGACCAGCAGCTGCAACAGCCAGCAGCAGCTTCCTCCCAATTTTGCTGTTGGTGAATTCATGGCCAATACCTGGGCTGTGGCCATCCGGCGTGTTGCGAGTGTCGCTTGCCCCCGGCAACCCTCCTCCTTCTGCAGGAGGAATGGTGCCTTCCATCATCCCTGCCGCCTTCGTCGTCGCCGCGGCGGCGGCGGTGGCTGCATGCGCCGACGACGTCGTCGGCAATGGCGTGCCATGAGAAGACATGATTTGCGAGACAAGAATCAGCGCGGCAATTAGGAGAGAGACTTTGCTGATGGGGTTGTTGTTAGATGACTTGTTTATAATGGCCATTTGATCAGAAAGGAAGAATGGATTAAGGAGAGATCAGAGAGTGTGTTGAGAATAACGAAGCGCTGAATAAGTAACTGAAGATTAGATCGCTAGCTAGCTAGGTAATTCCCAGTAGTTAGCTACTAACTAACAATGGTTGCGACCTCCTGTGCTCTGCATGCATGCCTATTTATAAGGCCGAGCGTCAAAGGTACCTAAGATGAATAGCATACTCCAAAGTCCACAGCATAGGCACGTCCAACATATAAGTCGGCATGCATGACACTCTGTCCTGCACATGGACAAGGATTTTTTTAAAAAATTACATGGACAGATACCTGTCTAATTTTGCTTAAAAAAGAGACTACTCCTAGTGAGTAAATAGTAGATTTTATGAGTTAAAAAAAATGCACGCATTCATGCATGCATGGTCCATGCAACTACTTGATCTCGAAGAATCAATATTTGATCTGTTTATTTACAGGACCACAATGGTGTAGCTGCTCTATAGCTAGCTAATATATATGCGAGGGGTTAATTGTTACCTGACCGTTTATGCAAACGGATGTCTATCAAGAATTTGAGCCTAATTAAATAGAAGTACTAGTAAACTAGTACAGCTGGCAAGCAAACTTTCCTTGTAGAATTTAACTGTCAACTACCTTGTAGAATTTAACTGTTCGTACGTGTGGTTGATTGTTAATTTCTGTATATGAGCTGAAATTAAGTGTTTTATTATATATCAATAGATATTGCGCATATGTAACGACAAAATATTCTAGCTAAAAACGTAAACGAGGAGGATCTGAAAATGTCTAATTAATAAGTTGGAAACTGCCAATTGCTCCTCGCACTGTCACACACACACACAAACACCCCCACATAAACACAAAAAATAATTAAGCCAGCTGCTATATACACAGTACTGTACTACAAAACAGGTCGAAAATTAAGAGACTGAAGACATTGGCAAATGTACATCTAAAGACAAAGCACAGGACAAGGCTGTGTGATGCATGCATGTAGAGTCAAGCTCTACACATGCTTGACCGGTTTGACCACATTGTTACTGGACTGAAAGAACTTATTCAGTTATAGACATGCATGGAACCGTACCACAGAAGAGTATACTCTTGGATATTCAAGTCTGATTCCCTTGTTTAGGTCATTTTTAATTGATCCCATCTCATGCCACCTAATTAAATTAACAACATGAGGAAAAAGAAAGGCATACACGCATGTCCGGCACTCCGGCCCACCTCTAGTACTATACTATCTTTCATCTTTGTTCTAGTACTGCATGAATTATTATTATAAATATCAGTTTATATTTTGCAACTAACTAGTACGCACTAAGGCACTTTTAAGTTTATTAACTAGTATATATATTATCCTGATTGCTATTTTATTATCAAATTAAAGGCAATTTCAATATCTCAAGTCACCTTTTACCCCATAAAATCTGCTTCTTGTCCAGTATTATATGTTGTCTAAAAAAATCTTTGTATTTTACCCTCAAATAAAAAACGGAAAGGCTACTATGCGGGCATCCGGACGCGCGCGCTCACGCTGGACGCCCGCAGCGGACGCTGCACAGTGTGTCAACTGTAGCATGCAAGGTGGGTCCACAAGCATTTTTTATGGCCATAAATTTTGACTGGTTGCTCTAATCCACAAACCGTTTGTACCAACGTGTTTCTCATATTTTTACGAACAAAACAAGATGTATGTTGCCATATAAATCCACAAACTTACCTGGTGAAACTTGGGTTTCGCCTATTGAAACTTGGGTTTCATACTCGTTAAACTTTGCCGAACTATCAAGTTTCATCAAATTTCAACAAGTTTCATACAAGTTTCTTCAAGTTTCATCAAGTCAATTCAAGTTTCATCAAGTTTCAACAGGTTTCATCCAATTTTCATCAGGTTACATCGAAGTTTCATCAGCACAAGACCAAGTTTTATCAACGCACGGCTAAGTTTCGCTAGTATAGGTGTAAGTTTCATAAGTGCCTTCTTCTAGGTTCACACAAAAAAAGAAAAAGTGAAAAAAATCAAAAAAACTTAAAAGTATATAAAATGGGTTGCTCTTGATTTTAGAAGAATTATGAAATTTATTCCACACATTTTGAACACTATTTGAATTTTATACAAAAGTTTAATTGAAAATTTGATCGACTGCACGGCTAACAACTCCGCGCTTGCATCTGATGCACGCGGGAGCACGGGCTGCGTCGGATGTGCGCGGTGCCGGTGATCAGACGGACAGCGCTGGTCCGGCGCAGGCGCGTCCGGACGGACGTCCGACACCTAGCGCTTGCCAATAAAAAATATTGGGCATTATGTTGACCGAGGTATTAAAACATGTGCAAATACCCATTGAGCATTGCTATTGTACATGGAATGTGGTATAGCCCAAAAGTAACAAATAAGTGAACCGTAGTACTTATCATACACCACAAGAAACGACAATAAGCTCAACACCAGAACCATCGAGACTAAAATTAAACCAGTTGGAAAAGGTTAGTTTCGACAATCGACCAGCCGTCGTGACAAGACCGTCAAGACAGCAGACATGCATGGAACCGTTCCACAGAAGGGTACTCTTGGATATTCAAGTCTGATTCCCTAGTTTAGGTCATTTTTAATTGATCCCATCCCATGCCACCTAATTAAATTAACAACATGAGGAAAAAGAAAGGCATACACGCATGTCCGGCACTCCGGCCCACCTCTAGTACTATACTATCTTTCATCTTTGTTCTAGTACTGCATGAATTATTATTATAAATATCAGTTTATATTTTGCAACTAACTAGTACGCACTAAGGCACTTTTAAGTTTATTAACTAGTATATATATTATCCTGATTGCTATTTTATTATCAAATTAAAGGCAATTTCAATATCTCAAGTCACCTTTTACCCCATAAAATCTGTTTCTTGTCCAGTATTATATGTTGTCTAAAAAAATCTCTGTATTTTACCCTCAAATAAAAAAAATACTGGGCATTATGTTGACCGAGGTATATTAAAACATCTGCAAATAACCATTGAGCATTGCTATCGTACATGGAATGTGGTATAGCCCAAAAGTAACAAATAAGTGAACCATAGTACTTGTCACACACCACAAGAAATGACAGTAAGCTCAACGGCCCGAACCATCGAGACTAAAAGAAAACCAGCTGTTGGAAAAGGTTAGTTTCGACGACCAGCCGTCGAGACGAGACCGTCAAGATATATAGCTTCGTCGAAAGAGAACCACAGTTTCGATAGCTTGGTCATCGAGACAACTAATCTCACGGAAAGTTACGACGGTTGAAAAAGAAAGCGTTGCCGCCGTTTAGGTATAGACGACATTTCCTCAATGGTCAACAAGAGGTCGTCGAGATAAATCAACCATCTTTCTCGATGGTTAGATGGATCCGGTCGAGAGAGCCCGTGGGATTTGCCCGTTGCGGTGCAGGGAGCATGACCTCTCTGGTCAATAAGACACCTTAGATAGTTACAAAGCGTCAAAGTCGGTCTGAATCCAACGTAGAGTCGGAGTGAGAGGCGGACTCCTCCGCATCGAAGCCGAACCGGAACGACACTGGCGAGCCAAAAGAGGAGCTCGAGGAGGGGGTGTACATACGATCTTAGCATCACCGATTTGTAGTACATTTTTTGTCGCTTTGCCTGAGCTTATAACACAACAGACGATCGATGAATTGGCATGATTTTGTGCATGGCAAGTGGGGAGAATCAGGAGGGGGACATAACAGCCGTGCTTGCATGAGGAATGAGGACTAATTAATTAAATGTCGGCAGGGAGAATCTTACCACTGAGTTCTCTCCAAAGGCTCACATTTATACACAACCACAGTTCCAACCCTGCAGGAATATTAATTCCATGGGAATTCGTGCCACGAGAGCTAGCTAGATAGCAGCTGGCTGGTGCACATGTACGTACTGCATGTGCATGTGTGATCGATGTGTGCATCTCCACTACTCCCAAACTCCATGCAACGCGACGGCGCGCGCGTGTGCATGCATGCGCAGCAGCGTTTCCCTGTTGCACGTACGATGGATCATACCATGGAATATTCCCATGCGTACAAACATATGGTGCTTAATTTAGCTAGAGGTCACATGCATGCATGCAACACTATATACATGTAATGTTGCATTGTATTAATTTCTTGCTTTACAAATGTTGACACAGAAGCTTGATGTTGTTCTCTTGCAAGGCCTCACAACTCACAAAGACTACGAACTAATGTGACCCTGAAGAAACAAACACGGCCAATATATAACAAGATGAGCTGCCTGGATCGACAGGCTACGTCAGCCGACCATAACACATACTGATATACCACACGTAGTGACGTGATGTGTAGTGATCACCTCCCTCCCTTAAAATTTAGCAAAATGAGCTTTCCTCACAAAGCAGAAAGATCCCTGGTCTGATTATTTTCCGGCTGGAATCCACATTATTCTTGGCGGAAGATTCAAGAATATATAAGCCCAAGATTCTATGTAAGCCATATATATAACTAGTAACACCCATGCCTAATTCCTTTCAAGAAAAAAAAACATGCATGCATGGCTCATACAGTGCTCTACCATTTACATAAACAGTTAAGAAGGTCATTCCATGCATGCATATACCACTAGATCTCTGGCGCTACAGATCGAACTAATTTTTAAACAGGCCAAAGTACACTCTAGGTAGAAAGTTACTCCGTATATTTTATGGATGAAATAATAAGGTTTTGTTAGTACTATAGTACAAAAGCAAAAGTGGCTGTGGCCGGCTTCACATGCATGATTATGTGTGTGTGTGTGTGTGTGTGTGTGTGGCCGCCATTAGCTAGTACTAACAATCTATATGGAGCAGCCATGCATCTGCGCGTATATTCTCTTGCAGTTGTACGCATAAACGACAGCATGAGGCCACACTGGCTTTTGGGCGCCGTTTAGCCTGACGACCTTGTCTAGCTTCAAATGATGGCCCTAAGTATATTCAAGAGCCACTATAGCCGTCACTAACTTAGGTTTAGTACTAATCATTATACAAGTTAAGCCCCACAAATGGCACTTCAGGAACATGAAGGGCAACCTTAGCAATGTGATGGCTCACATTCTCCGTGTAAAGTTCATGGCAGGGAAGTATCAAGTAGCTATATATAATTAACTCTCATCAGTCTCGTAGTGGAGAATCCCAAAGATTCACATTAAGCCTCCGCCGTAGGAGGAGATTCCATGTGCAACTGAAGATTCTTTCCTCGAGTGCTAGCTGGTCGCGGTGTACCTTTTTTAAAACCAAAGGGCACAACCTCTGTCATCTATCTAGTATATATATAAAGGAGGGGAAAAAAAAGCCACCGTGTTCGTTCACATCATCTAAATTATTTGAACCGTTCGATCAACGGTGGAAACAAATTATAACGGCCTAGATCAATCAAAGAAATTCTCACATAAATAAAAAAAAAGATCTATGCCGTTGATTTTTGTGGGGCTAGATTATAATGGCTTAGATTGAAAGAAAAATATTAGAAATTCATATTAAATACTAAATATGATATAATATGATTATTTTATCCGTTCGATCAACGGTGGGACCAAATTATAACGGTCTAGATTAACCAAAGAAATTCTCACATAAATCAAGAAAAAGTAAAAGATCTATGCAGCTTAGATTAAAAGAAAATATTAGAAATTCAGATTAAATACTAAAGCTGATATAATATATTAGAGATAAACTCTAAATCCGATATGATATATTAGAGATAGATTATGAGTTAGAGATAAACTATATATGCCAAAACAAATCTAACCGCGCAAACGCGCGGGCCACCTCGCTCGTTTGAATTAAGAAGAAGAGAATTACAATATGCAAGACATGTTTCAATCAACTAGTAGGTCTTAATCGAGAAACACCAATGACATTGGAGGCTCAGTTCGATTGACTTGAGAGGGCTCATAAGTTTGCTTTTCAGTTTAAGAATTAGCGCCCCTCGCGAGCACCTTCGATTTTAGACTTCCAGGGCAACAATCGACAAGCTAACAAGTAAAACAGGAGCAATTCATATAACAACAACAACCAACAACTAGTACATATAAGAGCAATCTATATAGCGCGCGCGCGCGCGCGCACACACACACACACACACACATATATATATATATATAAGTGGCGAAATATGTGGTACGTGCAAACCACAGTTTTCGTACAATCCCCGTAAAAACCATATATAAAATTTTTGTAAATTCTTGAAAAAATTACTGGAGATAGGTATGTGCACGAACTACATTACCACCAAATCTCAAGTCTAAACTCAACATCGTTTGGGACAAAACAAAAAAGACAAATTTGAAAGAATAATTAATGTCCTGTTACTATTTGCCCTGAAAGAATAATGTCCTGTTACATATTGTCACCAAGTTCACAAAGTTTATCAACACCTCATATGTATATATCTCATGATCGATGTCAACATATATTGGTTCATGCACGGGAGCCACGAGCGAGCATGCATGCCGGTTTGGCTTGGGCTCTGTCAAACACACGAGCTAGAAATTAGGCATGGCCTGGGTCGTTCTTCTACGAGTTGAGCCTGAGCCGAGCCAGAAACTGAACTGGGTCAAGGTTGCTCCCAAGTCTCGAGCTGATGTTCCAGCCTTGGTATGTAGAGCTAGATACTAGCTCAGTAGTAGCTCGCTCTAATTCTTAGCCTACAGGCAGTATCGATCAAGCTCATTATGCCGTGTACAATTTTCTTTTCGAGTTGCCTGTTTCTCCTTAATTTTCTCTCGCACGTAAAACTCATGGGGTATGTTGACCAACAATCCTGATGTTTCGTAAGCAGTTACAGATCAATTCCGATCGAGTAATTGCATGCATGTCTAGCCTGATAACCACATCTCACACTGGCATCCTTTCAAGATGTGCATGCCGGAGGTAGCTATGGTTGTTAACGTTAAATTTGGTCATTTTCCACTCGTTTCAAGTGACTTCGCTAAAATGCCACTCGTGTCTAAATGACATGCGAGACCATGTGTGTCTACGGCAGTACGTGGAGTAGATCAGTGGTATTTATTTAGCGAAGCCATTTGTTGAGAGTGTCAAATAACCAAATCTCTCGCTTGTTAACTGCACGCACAGTTGTACACTCCATAGGAATATCGCGGTACGGTACCGTATATTAGTTAGTTATGGACGAGTTCTGCTCTGTAATCTAATCTTCCCCATTGGTTGGAACTGATTGGGGCTTTGGTTTATTATTTGAAGCATCAATTTAGAATATCCTCAGATGATCCCGACAAAAACATAATTAATTAAAGCAAACTCATTGTAAATTCATCTGGTCAATATTAGATTGAAGACCATATGCATGCACATGGGACTGACAGCTAGCTGGTCGATCTGTTGTACACTTGATCTGTTGTTTTGGCATCGCTTATTAACTAATATTTTTTTTCGAAGTCATGAGTGAGAGCAAAAGGAAGCAGGTAAAAATTGAGAACATGACCAAGCCAAAATACAGGAAAAAGCCGCAAAAAAACTAGAAGTTTAAAGAAAAGGAACAAGAAAAAAGAAAAAAGAACTACTTAGCCATTGTCATCAAAGCCGAAGGCCAACATCCAATTAACCAAGTCCTGTCTAATGCATTGAATTACTTGCACAACATCACGAAACTTTACTCGGAAAATCCACTTATTAACTAATATTATCTTTTGAAATAACCACTAGTCAAAATTACAAAGCACTCGTACGTGGGGCTTTTTCTCCCATATCCACTCTTTAAAATTCACATTTTCTCCCATACCACTCGGGCCCACATTTGGTGACTCGGATGATCTCACATGTCATACTCACGTAGAAATTACATATGAATGTAATGGTATGGGGATAATTAACAAGCGTTTACAATGATCACATGTAACAAATTAAATGGCTTATGTTTTTAGTACTGTAGGTTCCAGTTATATGAAATTGACGTTTAATTAATTTTGTATAAATTGAAATACATACTTTTCTCTCATAGGAAGATATCTGGAGAAATGCTTCTATTTCGAACATTACTACATAGGATTCGATGAAAGAATACAGTAGAAAGTCACAGCGTCAATATGGAGAATTAACGTTTTGTTTCCAACATACTCTCAATATTGTTTACGACTAGTGGTTTCAAGAAGAAATGTGCTGTTCTACATATCTACTGCATGCTATCATGATATCATGTGGCGTGAATATTGACACATGTAGCAATGTTATCATGGGCTACACACACAGAGAGAGATATATATACACACACCCACACACGCCTCCAGGCACGGAATGCAACCAACACATAAGCTAGCTAGCTAGCTATCTGATCTCTCTGAGTTCATTGTATGGCCATAGCTAGTTTGTTGTACTGACAGCGAGAGCTAGCTAGGTATAAGTGCCGTGTGAAATATGATGGCTCTTAGCAAGAACATCGCCAACATTTGCACTCGTGCTCTTCTCCTAGTTTGTCTTGTCATTTTGCCTCAGATATTATCCTGTGAAGGTAGGCCTTTGCGCAATGGCAGCGCCATGGCTAGCACGCATGGGAGATGCTTGTTATCGCATGGCAATGGAGGTGTGCCCAAGGGAATGGTCGACGGCGCTCTGCCTCCCAGCTCGGACATCCATGCCGACGACGAGGGCGCCGCGGTCGGCGTTGTCGACGGCACCCGCCCGTCGGAAAGGGGGCACAGCCCAGGCATTGGGCATCCCCTCGTCAACAAGAATGGACATGGGAAGAAGCTTTGAACGTCGACGTCTGTAGGCAGACCGTTGCTATTGCATGTATGTATTTGTAGCACATGACTACATGAGTACTGTTCCTTAGTTCTCCATATATGGTTGTCTAAATCTTTCGAAATTTTTTTGTCATGTGTGTAGTGTCTGAGCTAGAATCAACACGCCAATTTGTATCAACGCGTCGTTTGTAAGTCATTTATTAATTAGTGTATGCAGATCGTTCCCTTTCTGTGTCCTCAGTTTTGTAGCTTTTCATATTTAGGACGAAACTATAGCATATATATTGTTGCCTTAAATTAGGATATCTATTAATTACCTTTCATTAATAGATATTAGTCTCATCATCTTGTCGCCGGTTGCCTCATCCCACCTGGTCTCCTGCACCAATATTCAGTGTGGTCTTATTGTGGTAACGATATATGGGAAGATATATAGGTTTGGGGAAAGTTGTTACATTTTCTTTTCAGTATCTTGGTGACACGTACGCATCCTCATATTTTTGGATTGTTATCTCCAATTGAAAAGGCAATTCCTGACTGGAAATTTGGATTGCACATTGCTATCCCAATATGATTTGCATGACTTTTTTCAAAAGAAAAAGATGCCTACTTTGGGATAAGATTTGATCCCTCCTTTTCAACTTATTTGCTTATGCTTATCTACTCATTTGCTTATACTCGGTTTGAAAAGCACAAATAATTTGATATGTTTTTATCTCGAAGATATATGTATCACAAAGATCTAAAAAGCAAATCAAACCATTCTATCCTTTTTTTTTCGAACCCGTTATCACCTCTAGCTAGCATGCTAGGTAACACAAGGCTGATGCACAAGTGGTGTTGCTGTGTTGGTAGCGTTTAGGTTGGAAGCGGGTTGAGATGGGTTGAAAGTTGAAACCCATGGGGAGGGAGGTGGGTTGGTTTGGTTTGAGGTGACATATTAAAGAGAAAATTGCATTGTTATCCTCATGAACTTATATCGATTCTCACTTGACCCTATGAACTTTGTTTTACTTTTTCGTCCTCTTAAACTTGTCTTTGTTTGCACGGTTGCCTCAAAACCATTAGTTCAACCGTCAAATTCTGACGTGGCGCTTACGTGATAGTTAATCGTTAATGTGGATGCATGCCACATGGCAGTTGAAGTATGACATGGCAACCCACATGCTAGTTATTGATAAAAAAATTCATAAAAAATAGAAAAAAAGGAAAAAGGGGTGGGGGAATATAAAATCATAAAATTTTAAAAAAAATCGTACAAATTCATAAACAAATAGAAAAACATAGAAAGTCATAAAAATTATGACAAATAGGAAAAAATGTATATATTCATAAACAATAGAAAATCACAAAAACACAAAAAATTATATTTAAAAAAATAAAAAATGTGAAAAATCATCAAAAAACTTAAAAATAAAAAATAAAAAATTCCAAAAAGGGGGAAAAGAAAAAGGAAAAATTTTAAAAGTAAAAAATCTTATAAATTGTAAAATAATACAAATTGTAAAACTAGCCTTGTCATGCATCTTGGATGCAACCTGATCGGTCGGCTCCAATATATAAAACCCCTGAGCCTCGGTTCACCTTCACACCCATCAGCTATCACCAGTGATCACCGATCACCACTATGTCCGACTGGTGATCTCGACGTCGGACGCGCCGGCGTTCGGCATGTCGGCGGCGCACATGCCGGGCTCGCCGCCGTGGCTGGATACGCGCGACTGCCCTTGCCAAATGACCCCGGTGACGCTGCTGGGTCTCGTAGGGCCGGGCCTGGGCCCCGGTGATCCTGTTCGGGAGCGTCCTGGAGAAGAAGTGGGCCGCAACCTCGGCGCTCTGCGCCGCCTTCGCCGCCGTCTGGCTGTGCTGTCCTCCGGCCACAAGCTGCTGCCTTCCCGGGCCGAGCAGCCGGCGGCGCTGGGCCAGAGCTTCCTCGTGGCGCAGGCCTTGCTGCCGGTGAGCACGCAGTGGGCCCAGATGATATCGTTTGTTCTACTTTGAAAGAGACTACGGGAGTATTTGTTGCTTCGAACTGCTCCTGAAACCAATTAGCCTCTGACCAGGTGGGCTTGGCCTATCGGTCTACACTCTACAGGGTGAATTAACTAACGCATTTGCTATTTTGCATGCGCCTGCAATTAGCCAAAATGTGCAGGCGCAAAAAATTCCACTTTCTTTCTGCTGTTTTTTCACATTTGCATTTATGGAAGAAACGCTTCGCGATAATGGAATTTTTTGCGCGAGGTCGATTTTTGTATAGATATATTTTGTTTTATGTTTATTATAGATTTATTTTGTTTTCTGTTTATTATAGATTTGTTTTGTTTTCTGTATATTATAAATTTTATTTTGTTTTCTGTTTTTCACGTCGAGAGATTTTTTGCTCGTATAATTTGTGAAATCGTGCAGGCGCAAAAAATTCCACTAAATTTCTACTGTTTTTCCACATTTCCATTTATTGGAAAAAATGTTTTGCGATAGTGAATTTTTTTTGCGCGAGGTCTGCATGCTTGTACGCGGCATGCGCCTGCACAAATGCTGAAATTGCAAGCGCCTGCCTAATAGTGCATCCCATTAACTAAAGGGCTTATTTTTTTTTGTTTTCTCACATTCTTTTTAAAAGAAAATTCTGATGTATATATTGTAACTTGGTAGGAAGGAAAAGGAACGGCATCCATGCTGGTACGTGTATCATTTATGAGTTCTTGTACGATGCACGGTATTTTCTTAACTAAAACTTAATGTTTTAGAATTATTTTAAATCAAAATTTTACAACTTTATTTTTGAAGATCTTTTAAACTATCTGAATTGACTACATAAAAATCATATATATACATATAAATTTATCTTGAAAACCCTTCCGTAACATAATATTTGGTGTGAATTTATAAATAAATTGTAATGATACTTAGTGGTCAAAGTTGTATTTTGAAGATCGTGTCGATGTCCAAAATCACTATAATTGTGGTATAAATATTATCATGGTGGTATAAAAAACAAAATCACTATTAGACATTAGATTGAATATATAGTTTGCTGTTTTTTTGCCAACGGTTAATTTCTCATACTATACAACATATCAAAGCAAAGGGCAACACGAAAAGAAGCTACTATGTTAGGCTATATATTTCGAGGTAATCAGATAGAGAAATTAGCCTATATACACTGGTACAAAGATGTTGCCGTGTTGGGTTCAGATTAATATATTCGTGCGGCCTGCATGATTTTGCTGTATCAGCGAGCAGAAAATATGAGGTGATCGATCACAACGCGAGCTGCATGCATGGGCACACGTAAACATGTTATGAAGGATAGACATGACGTTATGCAACTTCACGAGCTGAGTCTATACATGTGAGCCGCCAGTGGCGGACGCAGGATGAAAATTAAGGTGGGGCAAGCCTAATCCCCAAATCCACACTTAAATTGTACCCTTCGCCTTGTCTAGCTCATTCGGCTTAAATCCTTGCATATCCACTCGCCGACAACCACTAAATCAAGTAGTCTAGAACAATTTAAGACGGATTAAGACGCGTGGGGAGGGGGGAGCGGGGCGGGGGGAGCGGACCTCGAACAGGCGGTGATGCTCCCCACCGAGTGGAGGCGTGGAGCCAAGCCCGAGCCGTCTGCCGTGGAGGCCGGAGGGGTAGCCGCCACGCTCGCCTGGATCCTGTCGGACACAAAGGGCGGCGGCGAGGCCGGCCGCCGGGGAGCCTCAGCGCTCGCCTTCTCTGTCGACCGCCCCCAATCCCATGCGACGTGCGCGGTGCGCCCGTGAGGACGCCGCCGACCCCGACGCCGCAAGGGAGCGATATAGAGAGGGAAGAGACCGAGAGAGATAGAGCGATATAGAGAACGGCGCTATGGCCTTTGGAGATGTGGGCCGAAGTCCAGCCATGAGCTGAATTGCTCCATTCGGCAGCGAAATTAACTGGTAATTTGGTATAACTCCCCTATACTAGACCTAGGGTATAAGGGGGCCCGAAAAATCAAGCTCGGACCGCGGCCCACCTTGCCCTAGTGGTGGGTCCACCCCTGTGAGCCGCTATACGGAACAATAACATGCAACATATATAACGCGCGCACACAAAATTGGCTAACTTTAAATGTTTAATTTCTGTTTTAGTAATCTATTATATATACAATGCGCTATTGTTTCATCGCGCCGCGTGACACGTGTGCTTGATGTCGTGTTGCCCTGCGCTGCGGCCACGTCGCTGTGTTCAGCCACAACTGTTCCATCATGATCACTGGTTAAATCCGAGCGTCCATTTGTACTTTATATATATAAGAATTTATGTCGCTAAAAACAGAGCAAGGCGGAAATAAAAAATAATGGGAACAACAAACAAAAGGTGTAATGCTTTTTTATTCGTTTGTTTTGTGATACATCTTTATTTTCTCAGGTATAAGAGGGTATGCAGTGGCGCGCCATGGGAGCGCTGACCTTGCTAGTTTGTATATAGATTCAAAGCTCTCGATATTCGTTTGTACGCTTTTTACTCCCCTAGTTTTTTTTTTGCATTGTAAGAGACCTGCTCCTCTTGTTTTTACCTTTTTTTAAATTTCGTCGAAGTTTCAAATTTGTGCTAAAAAACCAGATTTGGTTCTAAAAAATCGTCCAAAATTCACCGATAAGTTTCCATAATGAGGAGTATATATCGGTGGGTGTTCATGGCCTGAGAGGTTGCATATATACGTGTGTGAGTACTGAAAAGATCCTTGGATGACAAGTTCATAGCAAGAAAGTCTGCAAGGACAAAAAGGATGGCGTTTCATTCGATTGATCTGTACACTGATGAGGCTTGCTTATTATTAATGAGAAACATGAGAAGCAGGTGATGGGGCGTTGGAACGGCGTGCGAGCCTGAGCCTCATCTCCTGGGAGAGCTGCCTGGCGAAGCCGGCGAGCGCGTCGGCGTTGGTCCCGGCGCCGGGCACCGCCTCGTACCTCCCCGTCTCGACGTTCACCCTGGACGCCGGCTGCGCCAGTATCCGCTCGCCGATGCGGACGAGGTCCCGCATGTTCTCCGGCGTGGCGGCGTCGACGGTGGCGGCGGCGCCGCGCAGCGAGTTGTCCTGGAGGCGGAGGTAGCCGCCGTCGCTGTGCAGCGACTGGAAGAGCACGGCGGCGTGGATGTCCACCAGGTCGGAGCTGGCCGCCATGAAGATGTCGATGAGCGGCGCCATGCCCTTGTTGCGCAGCCAGCGGACGATGCCCCACCGCGAGCACTGCCTCGCCGTGAACAGCCCCTCGTCGGAGGTCGACCCCGTCCCGATCGACAGGATCAGGAACCGCCCGCAGTCCGCCGGCTTCACCGGGTACAGCTCGCCCTTCTCCTTCGCCATCATCGTCTTCGTGATCTGCGTCATCGCCACCATCGTCTGCACATGCCGATATATGATAAGCTCTTGCTGTGAAAAAAGGTTGTCAAAATGCCACTCTAATTAAACAAGTGGATTCGATAAAATATCACTCCTCTCTCGATTACACATGAAACCATCCGTGTCTACGACAGTGGCTTTGTCCAATGGATCTGGATTGCTCGCTCACCGGGTTGTTGGCGGCGACGCCGCCGTCGATGAGGTTGTACTCGCGCGCCTTGCCGGTGGCGTCTTTGGTCCGGAAGTTGTGGGCGGGGAGGTAGGTCGGTGCGGCGGACGTGCTGATGCAGACGTCGGAGAGCAGCGCGTTCTTCAGGGGCATGCTCCTGGCCTGCACCGCATGCGCGCACGATTTCAGAGATCCAATCGATCATATGGTTCAAGGCAACTCGCTATTAAATTAACTATACCGATAATGAAAGATGTATAATTGGCTGAATAGTTTCCAATTAACATATATAACTCGATCCGACGAACATACGTACGTCGTACGTGGAGAAGATGATAGGCTGGAGCAGGCGGATGTCGAAGGTGGGGATGACGACGTTGGTGAGCGTGTCGGCCACCCTCGTCTCCCCGAGCATGCTCCTGATCTTGCCGTGCAGGTACCTCCCGTTGTACCTCGGCCGCCACAGCGACGCAACCGCCGTCATCGCCTTGCACCTCCTGCAGCGCACGTGCCACGATTTGTATAATTCCATCACCAATCGCCATTGCCGTGATCGAAAGATCGAGCGAGGTAGGGACGTGACGTGCACTCTGATCAGTGATCACTCACCTCCCGGGGAAGATGCGGGGGCCGTGGTCGATGTAGAAGCGGTTGATGTCCCTGGCGGCGAAGAGCGGGCGCCGGTCGTCGCCGGGGGTGGCCAGCATGGTGGTGATGAGCCCGCCGGTGCTGGTGCCGGCGATGCAGTCGAAGTAGTCGGCCAGCCTCGCCTCCGGCCCGTCCAGCTCCTGCAGCCTCGCCTCCAGGAACGCCAGGATGGTGCCCGGGATGAGGCCCCGGATGCCGCCGCCGTCGATCGTCAGCACCGTCACCCTCTGCCCCGGCGCCACCGGCTCGCCGACCACCGCGCCGGCCATCGCCCGGCTGCTGCACGCGTCGCAGGCAACGCGTGCCGAGTAGCTCGCCATCGATCCCAATCCCGACCAGCTGCCGCGCTCTTCAACCCCAGGAAACGGAAGACAACAGGCGGTGATATGGTTACTGCTGCTACGCCTGCATTGCAGCGGCCATGGTTTATACTTTATACTCGCCGCGCGGCGCCCTATTCTTAGAGTGGAGGAGGCGCGTCGCGGTTGCAGCTGAGTAGCTGACATGCACGCACGCACGCCTGGAACCGGAAAGGTAAACGGACGGAACGGGAGTGAGGGTTGAAACGGTAGAAAGGGGTTGAGCTAAACTGACGCATGCATGCAGTGGAACGAGGAAGACGAGACAGGTGGTGGTTGCTCCGGCTCCCTTCCAGTGGAGTGGCGGTTGCTGGCTGGTAACCGGGACTCCGGGAGGAGCTGGATCGGTCAGAGTGTGGTTTCCGCTGAGGTGGCGCGGTTCTTTTGCTGCCTTCCTTTACGTAGAGCTCTTGTTTCTGTCATGCTAGCTGTGTAGGGCGTCAATGATCCATGCATGGAGGGGTTAACTGAATTGGCTACTTTTTGAAATCCTTTTTTCTATTTAGGTGTTAGCTCGATTTGTGCATCGTTTTGATAATTCATTGGTTGGCAATGAAGTATGCCTGCATGGATTCCCTTTCGGTCATGACCGTTTTTTGATTTACAGTTCGACATAGTCCTGGTTATGTAAGTATTTAAGTTACTAATTACTATTGCAACGTGTCTACTTAGGTGAATACAGGAACGATAATCATCGATCTACTTATATATATAAAGCAAAAAAAATGGGACCATCACGTTAGTCCTAAAATCCTCGAAATTTTCACATCAATCGAAAAATACTAACGTATAGCTGGGTAGCCGGGAGGCCTCCAAGGACCTCTCCGAGCTCTCGGAGGTCAAGAAGGACGGCAAGCCTGACGTCGCCATCCACCATCGGAGGCCAGCTGCCGGCGCAGCCGCCGCAATAGCAGAGCCGCTTCGCAAGGATCAACTTCGACGTCCATGTGCCCTCCGACGAGGATGACAAGGAGAGCAAAAACAGAAACCTCTACATCGTGTTCATCAGGTATACATATGAATGAACCTAGCCAACCAGTATGGAATTATTCAGCTTAATAAATGAGCCGAGGATTTGTGGCAACAAATCTTACGAATGATCAACTGACGTGTTGATAATTGTGCTCTATTTTGTGTCTATTGTAAAAAAATATGGGACCGACTAGAACGCAGGCGCCTGTGTTTTGCGTTTCGTGCAGGCGCTCCCTTTTCCAGTACGATTGTATAGAAATTTCACCGCACAGAAGTACTGAAAAAACAGTATAAAAAAGTGAAAAAAACTCCGTAAGCTACCAATCGAGCAAATTAGAAAAGTAGAGAAGAGTAGATCGACGGGCCGTCGGCGGCGGCGGTGGGCCACATCGACGGCGCAGCAGCGGCGACGCAACGTCGACGGCGAGCGCACACCCACGCGACGTCGACGGCGAGCAGCGGCGAGCAGCAGCGGCGTCGACGGCTAGCAGCGGAGCGCAGCGGCGAACGCCGGCGCCGGCGCTAGCACGTGCCCACGTGAGCGCCTGCGCTCGCGCGGAACGCAGCGCCTGCGCGAACCCACGAGCGCAAGCGCCCACGGGGAAGCAACAACGAAAAAATATAAATAAATAATCTATATAACAAGGTACTAAAACTGATTTAATATATTAGAGATAAACTCTAAATTTGATCTGATATATAAATTTGAATTTCTATTTCCTTTTTCTAGTTATGGTATAGCCACACTAGATGGAGAGGAGGCGGGAGGAAGCAGAGTCGGGTAAAGAGGTGGGCCTAGCTAGGAGGAAAGAAGAGATTTATGAAAGTGAACAAGAAAACAACGTATTTATTTGCAGCTCGAGACATTGAAACTGTTGTTATTTTTTTATGAGAGGGTGGAATTATGGTTTTCGGCTTATAAAATAGACGTATCGTCCTTGCCGTCAGAAAAATAGCATGCATGTAATCTTTTTTCGAAAACACTTTAGGCCGGAAGGCTGGCACGTCCGGTCGCGCGTGCGGCGCGCGCGAAACGCGCAGGAAACACACTGTGCCGGTATGCAGGGTGGGTCCCACAACATTTTTCTTTTGGTGACCATAAATTTTGACTGTGTGCTATAATCCACAAACCGTTTGCACCAACGTGTTCCTCGTATTGTTACGAACAAAACAAGATATATGTTGCCATATAACTCTTCAAACTTACCTGATGAAATTTGGGTTTCGCCTACTGAAACTTGAATTTCATATTCGTTAAACTTGCCAAACTGTCAAGTTTCATCAGGTTTAATGCAAGTTTCAACAGGTCTCATCAGGTCAATTCAAGTTTTATCAGGTCAATTCAAGTTTCAACAGGTTTCATCCAAGTTTCATCAGGTTACATCGAAGTTTCATCAGGACACGACCAAGTTTCATCATCACACGATCAAGTTTCGCTAGTATAGGTGTAAGTTTCATAAGTGCCTTATCCTAGGTTCGCATAAAAAAAATAAAAAGTGAAAACAAAATAAAAAAATTTAAAAGCATTTAAAATGGGTTGCTCTCGATTTTAGAAGAATTATGAAATTTATTCCACATATTTTGAACACTGATTGAATTTTATACAAAAATCAGAAGTTTAATTGAAAAATTGATCAACTGCATTGGCTAACAACTCCGTTGGCGCCTTATGCACGCGGGAGCGTGGGCACGTTGGATGCGCGCGGCGCCCGCGATCAGACGGATAGCGCTGGTCCAGCGCCACTACAGGAATCTCCATTTATCCCGAGAGCTTAAAACCGTCGGAACAAAGGGTGGAACCCTCGGGATTAACTGTTCACGAGGGCTAGCCCTCGCAAAAAGTTGCTCGCATTTGTTCCCTCGCAAATAGCAATGAAACACGAGGGCTGGGCCCTCGTTAATAAGTAAAAGCGAGGGCTAAAGTAAATCCCTCGTGTATAACTGCAGGCGCGGCTTTATGACGAAGGCCAAGCTGCCCTCGTGAATAACAGGTGGGCCCCGCATGGCGCAGGCGTGGGCGGCAGCTTAATCGCGAGGGCTACAAAGCCCTCGTGAATAATTGGCCCAACGAATTATTGCGAGGGCTATATAGCCCTCGGGAATAGTTGGACCTGATTCATTTTTTTGCGAGGGCCTCTGCAGCCCTTGGGATTTATTTAATTCAGAAAAAAAATTTAAAATTTCAGTTTCCACAATTTCTCAAAACAGAAAACACACACACACACACAGACACACACACACAGACACACACACACACACATATCCAGATTCAGTTCCACATCCCACATTCATATAACACATCGCACATACATATCGCACGTACATATCGCATATCACATAGCACATACATATCGCACAAACACGTTCCATATCGCACAAGAACTGAACATATACATCCACATCGACATACGTAGACATTCATCCATCCGTCCGTCACGGAGCTCTATCTGGGTCAGGAAAGATCGAAGGAGTACCATCAGTTGGAGGGAAGGTCGAAGGAGCGCTGTCCGGTGCAGGGAAGAGCGAAGAGGTGGTAGTGAAGGGATCGAAGGCCAAGAGGGGGGGTGAATTGGACTACTTTTAATTTTTTTGTGTTTTTCTTGACGATTATGCAAATTAAAAGTTAACCACTTAGCTAGAGAATCCTAGAACTACACAAAGAGGAATATCACACAAATCAAAAGACAAGCGTCACACATCATAGGCATGCATTTAAGAACAAGCTTGCGAGAAAGTAAATTGCGGGAAAGTAAATGACACAAGGATATTTTCCCGAGGTTCGGAGACGAACTCCTACTCCCCGTTGAGGCAAGCTCTCGACACACGAGAACCGGCTCCCTCTCGAGCCTTCCGCCTCAATCCACTCGTGGATACTCTTTCACCGACACACGGCGAGGTGAGCACCTAACCCCTCACACGGTCTTGAGTGCTCCCACACGCGGTGAGCTCCTCAAATCCACACCACCGACTCACGGTGGAGTCCACCAACACATGATGGATTTCACTCCATCCACCACCAACGCACGGCGGCGGCCACCGACACACGGTGGACTTTCCCCCAACACACGGAGGCACAAGAGAACGATGAAGGCTTGATGAAGACGGCTTGGTGAAGATCCTCCTTCCGGCAACGAAGTCCCAAAGAGCACGAATCCGGAGAACACTCACCTCACCAACACTCTCCTCACATGCACATGGAAACCCTAGGGCTAGGAACCATGGGAGAGAGCTCTCACACTTGGGGATGGTGGCTAGGGTTGCAAATGACTCTCTCAAATCTCCCCTTCGACCAGGAAAGCCCTTATATACTCCCCCACTTCTAAACCCTAGAAAACGGATCTCAGATCCAGAATTAACCCTTAGGCCGGACAAGCCCCGGACAAACTCCGGACAGTCCGGACGAAGGCAAGCGCTCCCTGTAAGAAAC